>CAICTM010000900.1:0-43311 GCA_903772945.1 Seminavis robusta | reverse complement strand
AGATGCAAACAGTGCCAAAACCTTCAAGGTAGCCATCATCAATGGTTCCAACACTCCCACGTCAGACCATCAAGTGGGCTACGAATATGGAGAAGGTCTTCGTTGGCTCAACCTTGCTAGTCCCGATGACAAACATCGCCTTCTCAAGGGGATGACTTCCAGCTCTGCGAAGAGTGCCTACGAAGCTGGGTGTGCAGGCCATCGTGCCGTGCGTCATACGCCCTACGACAAATTGCTGTGAACGCAATTCCTCCACGCGATGTGACTTCTGGAGAGAACCGAAGTAGCCTTCCAGGCTCGTGTCCAAGCCGCATGGGACGGTGCAGCGGACCCGCTCTAAGCGATGCACATCACCTTTGGATCAACGCGGTTATCGAAGCAACCTGTCCTTACAAAGCTCTCGAAAAACAGAAAGCTTCATGCGTCGCAAGATGCGTAAGCTAGCGAGATGACAAATCGGCCTACATACAACAACCTCACTCGGATGAATACCGATGAGCTTCCACGTTTGCCACCTTTCGGTGTCAATCAACAGTTGAACCAGGACGAATTCATCGACATCATCTGTCATGGCATTCCCGTTCCTGGATGCGCAAGATGGACGAACACACTTCGATCCTTTCACTGCCGAGATGACAGCTCTCATTGAATTCTGTGAGCGCATGGAATCCGCTGAAGACTTTGACAAAGGCATGATGCCAGCAAGCTCCTTCGAAGAAGAACAACAGCAAGAAGTACAAGTCTACTCGCAACAACGACCATTCTTCAAGAGCGAAGAAAAGTGGTGTGATTACCACGAGTCCAGCACTCACAATACTGCTGATGCATGACTCTGAAGAAACTCAAAGCCAAGTTCCTCGTCTGACAACGATAGTAAGCCAGCGTACAACAAGAAAAACTTGGAAACGCAAGTCTGACGATGCCAATCCTACACCAAGAAGGAACTTTCTGTCCTTATGAAGAAAAGTCTCCAACGCTGCGGTCAAGGCGGATCGCAAGAAGAAAAGCGAATGCAACCATGTTGCCAAACGCAAGTCAGACGATCTGACAACGAGGATGACTCCTCTGTCGGGTCCCTCAAATGATGGACAAGAAAATGCTGCAGTCGACAAGGCTCTTGCCGACTTCGACTTCAATCATTAGATGGAGAGATCTCCGTCTGAGATTAGGCCAGGATGATGATCAACGGAACCATGTTCCGATTTCTCATACCTAAGTGATGAAGATATCTCACTAACTAGTAAACAAGAATTGTTTGCAACTGAGGAAGTCTACGGCAAATTAGATAATTGCCTAGAAGCTGCTCAACTAGATTCTGACGATCTATAAAATTTTTGTTAACCTCGTCCGTGGCCAACCACCTCGTCAACGTCGCAAGACAAAAGACCTCAAAACTATCGTCTATGTTAGATTTAACAGACGAGAAAAAGGGAAACAAAAACCCGTTACACTCTGTTGCTTACTGGATACAGGAGCATTCGGAACCTTGATTCCCAAAATCATGTCTAAGAGATAAAGCATGAAGGATCATGGGGGCGTCCAAAAACTATGGACTACCCCTGTAAAGGAATTAAACCCCAGCACGAAGTGTAAGGTGCACTTATGACTCCTGAGTTCCACGATGATAGAATTATCGAATGGAACTGCACGCCACCAAGAACTGGGGGCGTATGACATGACATAGGTCGAGACATTCTCTCCGATCTAAGAATCAAGTTCGATTTCCTACATGTCAGTGGAATGGAATAGCACATCTTTCCCTATAAAGATAGCAATACCAACTGAAGAAAGCTGTCCAGCGAACAGTGCAGATCGTCTCAAGAGGACTCTTGACGCGAAATACGAACGAACTGATTAAGGCAGATTTGCCAGAGTCAAACCAGGTAAAATAAGGAAGAGCAGGAACCACTTCATGCCTTATTTACCAAGTGCTCGACCAATTCGAAGGTACTTTAGGAAAGCGACAAATGGACGACTACAAGTAGAACTTCGTCCTGACGCTAACCCTATCACGCTTGGGCTTATCCTACTCCACGTGTCCATACCAACACTCTTAAGACAGAGGTGAACGTCTCTGCGACGCAGGAGCACTTAAGAAGGTAACCTTCCGAATGGGCGGCACCACATTTATCATTCCCAAAAAGATGGATCTATACGGTTCATCTCTGACGTCCGGAACTGAACAAAAGGATGAGCAAAAAACCTTGTCCGATCCCAAGGATACAAGACATGCTACTGAATTAGACGGATTAGGAAATACGAGTACCAGCGATACCGATGGGCCTATGCAATAGTCCCGACTTCCAAAGGAAGATGGGAACACTCATGCACGACTTGGGAAATGTCCGTGCATACATTTATGATCAACTCATCTAACTGGCGATCTAGTGGATCACGTTGAATAGTTAGATGAAGTTCTCCTAAAGGCTTCGAGAAGCGGACTTAAGATCAATGCTACCAGTCCTTCTTCGAAAGAAGAGAACTTGATATCTAGGCTACTGGATTCTTGAGAAGGAATCCAACCGTAACCAAGAAAATAGATGCGATCCAGAATATCGCTCCTCCTACAACAGGAAGAAACTTGGTAATTCATTGGACTAGTGAAATACTATCGAGACATATGGATCAAACGATCACATGTACATACAACGTCGGGATCCCAAGAAAAGAATCCTGTCCATTCATTGCTGACAATGATGATCCCGTAACCGATGGTTCGAGATTGCCGAGATCTGCTCAATGCAGCAGACGAATAGCCATCGTTCTAGAACAACGTGGCTCACAGTATCATGGCCTGCTGAGGTTATCATGTGATAGAGAACGTGAGTTCCCGCAGAAGTCGAGAAGACTCCCGGGATGAATATGGACTTCGTCTGCAAGTTCATTACCACACGTGTTCAATCGTGACGCGAATCACAACGTCCGTTTCGAAGTAAACTGGAACACATCAAAGAACGTCGCCAACGACTCATCCAGAAAAACATGATAAGGAAAACGCGACGCGTGTCCCTCATCAATACAATCAACGATACTGTGATGATCAACAGTATCAGCACCGCAAGTATAACGGTCAGCCAAAGTACAAAGGTCTTACATCTCTCTCCTTTTTTTGCAGGAATGGTGCGAAGTTTGTAGGTGGTTGCACGAGAATCGTCGATCTCGGCGTCTTCGTCATTGTCGACGAGAGGAAGAATGGGTTTGTCACGCAACTGTTTCTCGAAGTTGGTGAACGCATGCTTTCCTTGAGCAATCTTCATGGTGAAGGAATAGGTTGAGGGTAGCTGAAAGCTATTGTGTTTGTTAACAAAATGCACTACGCTAAAAACTAGTGTAAAGATCTTTCGAGTGTTTTGTGTTTGAGAGAATGAAAGTTATGAGAGAGATTAGAAAGCTATGAAAACTAATCAACGAGAGAGATCACCATCAAAGGATCGTAGATCTGGTCTCCCGCGGGAGACTATAAAGTGTGATAGAGTAGGTTGCGGTAGTAATCCTACGTATCTCCACGATCCTATAACGGAACGCGTGGAAGATTCGTCTAGCATGAATCTAGTAGCGTGAAAGTACTCCACGCCGGCTAAATATCTAGAGCGATGTTTCATCATCAACCTAGTATGACTAGAGCGGTCATTGAGAACCCTGTCTCAATAACTATTCATGAGAGACTCAATCATGAGTCGAACTCAAACCCTATCTAGGATCAAGTCGCGAATAAGGCTAAGAGCCGTGTATTGCACTTGAGTACTCCTGCCTCGCAGAGACGTTCAACCTCCATCTTAAGAGTGTTGATATGGACACGTGGAATAGGATAAGCCCTAGCGTGATAGGGTTTAGCATCAGGGAGAAGTTCTACTTCGTAGTCGTCCATCTGCCACTTTCCTAAAGTACCATCGAACAGGTCGGAGTACTTGGTCAATAAGGCATAGAGCTGTTCCTGCTCTTCCTTATTTAACTGATCTTGACTTTGGCATACCAGCCTTAAGTCAGCTTGTTCGTATTTCGCATCAAGAATCTTCTTGAGACGATCTGCACTGTCATTGACAGCTGTAGGATCAGGAATGAAGAAGTTCTCTTCTTCATTGGTATCGCTATCTTTCATAGGAATAGATATGCCGTCCCATTCCACTGACATGGTAGTGAAATCGAACATAAATCCTAGATCAGAGAGAATGTCTCGACCTATGATCATGTCATACGCCCCCAAGCTCTTGGTGACGTGTAAATCCCATTCGATAATCCTATCATCATGGAACTCAGGAATCATAAAGGCACCCTTGCACTTCGTGCTGGTGTTTAATTCTCCTGCAGGGGTAGTCCACATTGTTTGGACGCCCCCAAGATCCTTCATGCGTAATTTCTTAGCATGAGTTTGAGCAATCAAAGTTCCGGATGCTCCTGTATCCAGTAAGCAGTGGAGTGTAACGGGTTTTGGTTTCCCTTTTTCTCGTCTGTTAAATCTAACATAGACGATAGGTTTGAGGTCTCTTGTCTTGCGATGTTTACGAGGTGGTTGGCTACGGACGAGGTTAACAATGCTGAATAGATCATCAGAATCTAATTGAGCAGCTTCTAGGCAATCATCTAATTTGCCGTAGACTTCATCAGTTGCAAACAATTCTTGTTTACTAGTTAGTGAGATATCTTCATCACTTAGGTATGAGAAATCGGAACATGGTTCCATTGAATCATTATTCTGGCCTAATCCTCAGATGGAGATTTCTCCATCCGATTGATTGAAATCAAAGTCGGCAAGAGCCTTGTCGACTGCGGCCATCTTCTTGTCCATCATGTTGAGGGACCCGACAGAGGAGTTATCCTCGTCATCAGAGTCATCCGACTTGCGCTTGGCAACATGGTTGCATTCGCTTTTCTTCTTGCAATCAGCCTTGACCGCAGCAGTGGAGACTTTCTTCATAAGGACAGAAAGTTCCTTCTTGGTGTAGGACTTGGCATCGTCAGACTTACGTTTCCAAGTCTTGTTCTTGTTGTACGCTGGCTTGCTATCGTTGCCAGACGAGGACTTGGACTTGAGTTTCTTCAGAGTCATGCAGTCAGCAGTATCGTGAGTGCTGGACTCGTGGTAGTCACACCACTTTCCTTCGTTCTTGGAGGAGTGGTTGTTGTTGCGGCTAGACTTGTACTTTTGGCTGCTGTTCTTCTTCGAAGTAGCTTGCTTGGCATCGCTGCCTTTGTCAAAGTCTTCAGCAGATTCCATACGCTCACAGAATCCAATGAGAGCCGGCATCTTGGCAGTGAAAGGATCGAAGTCGTGTTCGTCCATCTTGCGCATCCAGGAACGAGGAATGCCATGACAGATGATGTCAATGAATTCGTCCTGGTTCAACTGTTGGCTGATTGGCACTGAAAGGTGGCAAACGTGGAAGCTCATCGGTATTCATCCGAGTGAGGTTGTTGATGTAGGCGCGAGTTGTCATCTCGCTAGGCTTGCGCATCTTACGACGCATGAAGCGTTTCTGTTTTTCGAGAGCCTTGTAAGGACAGGCTTGTTCGATCACCGCGTTGATTCCAAAGGTGATGTCCACATCGCTTAGAGCAGGTTCTGCTGCACCGTCCCATGCAGCTTTGGACACAAGCTTGGAATTGGACTTCGGTTTCTCCAGAAGTCACATCGCGTGGAGGAATTGCGTTCACAGCAATTTGTCGTAGGGTGTTATGACACACGGCACGACTGCCTGCACACCCAGCTTCGTAGGCACTCTTTGCAGAGCTGGAAGTCATTTCCTTGAGAAGACGATGTTTGTCGTCGGCACTAGCAAGGTTGAGTCCAACGAAGACCTTCTCCGTATTCATGGCCCACTTGATGGTCTCACATGGAGTGTTGGAGCCATTGATGATGGCTACCTTGAAAGTGTACTCGGCACTATTTGCGTCTGCAGGAATGGTGCAAAGTTTGTAGGTGGTTGCGCGAGTGTCGTCGACCTCGTTGTCTTCGTCATTGTCGACGAGAGGAAGAATGGGTTTGTCACGCAACTATTTCTCGAAGTTGCTGAACGCATGCTTTCCTTGAGCAATCTTCATGGTGAAGGAATAGGTTGAGGGTAGCTGAAAGCTATTGTGTTTGTTAACAAAATGCACTACGCTAAAAGCTAGTGTAAAGATCTTTCGAGTGTTTTGAGTTTGAGAGAATGAAAGTTATGAGAGAGATTAGAAAGCTACGAAAACTAATCCATGAGAGAGATCGTTGTGAAGCTCATTGAAGTTGGTCTCCCGCGGGAGGCCTCGAAGTGTGATATCGTAGGTTATGGTAATAACTCTACGTACTCCACAGTCCATTTCCGGAACACGTGGAAACTTCAGCTAGTAGCTGTCTAGTAGCGTGGAAGCTTTCCACGCCGGCTAAATATCTAGAGCGATGTTTCATCGACAACCTAGTATGACTAGCAGTCATGAGAACCCTGTCTCAATGACTATTCGCAAGGGACTACGTCATGAGTCGAACTCAAACCCTATCTAGGATCGAGTCGCGAATAAGGCTAAGAGCCGTGTATTGCACCGGGTATATAATATCTACATGATGAATACCTTAAAAACCAGAATGTCACCCCAACTGTTACTAGAGCCACCTTCTTCTGATGAAACTCCCTTGGTTGCTGTCTTGAATTATGCTGGCTATTTCGCGTTCTATTATGGTTGCATTGATGTTTTCCCAGGTGAGAGGTTCTCTCCAGCTTACTTTTTGGTATTGAAGCAACCTCATTGGCTTGAAATGGTCTGGTCCTCGATGCATTGCGCAGGGGCCTCCAAGGAAGCGAGGAATAAGGAAATGGATGGAGTAATCGAATAGAGGAAAAGAAACATTAACAAAGCAATTGCTGTTCTATTAAACGCGCGCTCCCGCGCATCCTCGAAGATTAAATGACGCGTACGTAAAAATCCTACCATGGTTGAATTTGCCACCAAACACGCTCAGGGTTTGGTTGGCTCTGAGAGCAGCGCTCCACGAAAGCCACCCAAACCAGAAGCACGCAGCAACAACAGACAACAGTTACTGAGATAACAGGAGACGCTACGCACCAACACAAAAAGTTGTGCATGATAACTAGATTAGTGCACAACTTTGAAAGCAATACCAAATGAGCAGTGATAGATTCGCGTACGTCTATCGTCTTGTTGGCAATGGCCTAGCTAGTTCAGGGGAATTTGTGTATCTGCAGGTCATTTCTGCTTGGATGTTTTCGGCGCCCTCAGGGTGTCTTTGGTTCATCATCCTTGGAGACTGCTGCCGGAACGGAACCCAAAGAAAAAGGAACTGCAATTTACTAACAGTGTTATCTATGTTTCTTTTGTGATATCTGCAGTGATCCTCGCGAGGGGGGCAACGAAGATGAGGCCCCTAGTGGCCTCACGGATGCCGATTTTGATTCCAACTGGGATGAAGCCATTGAGACGTTCGACGGCATGGAGCTCCCCGATGAGTTGCTTCGGGGTATTTACTCATACGGTTTCGAGAAGCCTTCTGCCATTCAACAGCGAGCCTGTAAGCCGACAATGTTGGGAAAGGACCTGATCGCTCAAGCCCAATCTGGAACGGTAGGTACTTCTGCGTTCGAACCATGCTTGGGTATACAGAGTCTCAAAAGGGAGGATGAATCATGCGTTAATCACACATCTTTCGAGTCTGAACACACAATGTGACTGAAAGCAATCCAAACTCTAAATCAGACCTTTTGGTGATTTGTGTGTGTTGTTGGCCCTTGCTTGCCGAGCTGACGAATATTGTGATGACAAACAAATCCGCACCATACTGATTATGTTTTCATTTTTGTCATCCAATCCTACAGGGCAAAACGGCGACCTTTGCGATTGGAACCTTGGCCAAGGTCGACCCAAAACAGCGTGACTGTCAATCTCTCATCTTGGCCCCAACCCGTGAATTGGCGCAGCAGATTCAAAAGGTCGTCTTGGCCTTGGGGGATTACATGGACATCCAAGTGCATGCGTGTGTCGGTGGTACCGCCGTGCGTGATGATATTCGTACCCTTCAGCAAGGAGTCCATGTTGTGGTGGGGACTCCTGGTCGTGTCTCGGACATGATCAATCGTAGGGCCTTGCGTTTGGATCACATTCGCCAATTCTTCCTGGATGAAGCCGATGAGATGCTTAGTCGTGGGTTCAAGGATCAGATCTACGACATTTTCAAGTTCTTGCCTGAATCAGTACAGGTCTGCCTTTTCAGTGCTACCATGCCCTTGGAAGTCTTGGAAGTTACTGAACGCTTCATGCGAGAACCTGTCCGTATTCTGGTCAAGAAGGATGAATTGACTCTTGAAGGTATCAAGCAGTTCTACATTGCCGTGGAACACGAAGAATGGAAGTTGGATACTCTCTGTGATCTTTACGAGACTCTCACCATCACTCAGGCTATCATCTACTGCAACACTCGACGCAAGGTCGATTGGCTTCAAGAGGAAATGCAGAAGAAGGACTTTACTGTCAGTTGTATGCACGGAGACATGGACCAGCGAGAGCGTGATATCATTATGCGTGAATTCCGTACTGGATCTTCTCGTGTCTTGATCACAACGGATTTGTTGGCTCGCGGTATTGATGTCCAGCAGGTGTCGCTCGTCATCAACTTTGATCTTCCCACCAACCGTGAGAACTACATCCATCGTATCGGTCGTTCCGGACGTTTTGGTCGTAAGGGTGTTGCCATCAACTTCTTGACCGAAGCTGATGTTCGTTACCTCCGTGATATTGAGGAGTTCTACACCACTGAAATTACTGAGATGCCCATGGATGTGGCTGACCTCATCTAAAGAGTGTCGCTGCTCGTGGTGGGATCAATTCCTTCCTTGTTATGGTCCAACAACGCAACAACCCGATCGTGGCTTGTACACTGCCGCAGTATGTGGCATCCTGGGTCGTTGAGTATGGAGAAACACTGACTAAAATGTTGGCAAAAGCAACCAACAGTACCAAGAAGTACAGTTTGGATATGAAATTGCACAACTAAACAGCTTTACATAACCAAAATTGTTGTCACGTCGCTGTTCCAACGGATCCTAGTAGGTGATGATTGATACATCATGACATACATCATGGTAGCTGCCATGGGGCAAAATATGTCATTTTACTGCTTCCTGTAGAGTTACTACCGATAGCTAGTGGCCGGTTGTTAGTTTAGGTCATTATTGCTGGTGCCGGTAGAGAGCGTCACCACGGTGTGATGGATTGTTGCTCTTCCTTGTGGGGAACCTTGTGTCTTAGAGAGCGTCTCTACATGTATTGTGTTGTGGATCATTTCCATCATCGATGTAGCTCTAGTGGCTGGAAGTTAGTTTAGATCCTTATTGCTCTTCCTTGTGGGGATCCTCGTGCCCGTAGAGAGCGTCTCTATTGTGGTGTGGATCGTTGCCATCATCAATGATGGGAGCCTCCAATTTCATTTCCCCAGAATCAGTAATGACGATTTTGTCAGCACGAGGGATTCCCCCATAGGTTCCTTCCTTTTCAATTTTCTTCACCACAGTCTCACTGCCATCCATTACTCTTCCAAAAATGACATGCTTGCCAGTCAACCACTGTGATTTGACGGTTGTAACGAAAAACTATACCAGAATGATGGATAAGTAAATAGTAGGCCATAAGGATCTCAGTCCAGCAGCTCCAAGTGGAAGCCATTCTCACACACAGAAATGACACGATTTCTTACGTACCTGCGAGGCGTTTGTATCCGGTCCGGAGTTGGCCATCGCCAAGAGAAACTTTCGATTGAATTTGACTTTGGTCATGTCCTCATCCTTGAAGGTTCCACCATAAATACTGTCTCCACCTGTACCATCATTTCGGATGATATCACCACCTTGAATCATGAAATCTGGGATGATTCGATGGAAGGAGCTCCCCTTGTAGCATAATGCAGGCTCTCCACTATCACAGGCACAGAGCGCTCGGAAATTTTCTACCGTCTTCGGTGCATAATCCCCAAAGAGACCTAGCACAATCCGACCTACATCGTGGCCATCAATTTCGACTTGAAGAAAGACCTTGTGCGTTATGTCAGGGAGAGTTCTACGGTAGAAACGAAAACAGAAGGGTCGAATGAATGAATCGAATCGAATTGACAACATCCGCTTTATCAAGGGACAAAACCGTTGGACTCGACTCAACTCACTCTTTTGGATCCATCTTAGGAGGAATGGCTTTATGCCCGAGGCCAGCCGAAGCCACATGATCTCGACATAGTGCAGCAATGACAAAGAGAAGAAACAGTCCTCTAGTGTGGAATATCATTGTCTACCCTACTTTTAGAGAGTAAAGAGCTCAAATCAAAAGAAGCCCGTGGAAGGTTGTGGCGTTGTGGCAAAACAGTTTAAAGCAGCAGAGCCGTTAAACATTCTGGAGTGCACCAGCCAAATCGTGCATTGTTGTCATTATTTGTGATGCTCTCGTTCATCACCGTCTACCGATGATACCGTACCGTTAGCTAGCTTGATCTTGGAGGGACCAGAGAGTCCTTTGTCCCGGGAGAATGCCAACATCCTCGCCTCTCTTCAACCGTACAGAAAGAATCAGCTTGGAAGGCCACCGGTGGCTAGCTAGAGTGCAAAGGATTTTGATTTTTGTTGACCAGAAGCTTTCAAGAAAGAGGTCTAGCTAGTTGTGCCATTAGATTCGA
Source organism: Seminavis robusta (assembly GCA_903772945.1). Lineage (NCBI taxonomy): Eukaryota > Bacillariophyta > Bacillariophyceae > Naviculales > Naviculaceae > Seminavis > Seminavis robusta. The sequence goes on along the minus strand of CAICTM010000900.1, from coordinate 32,669 downwards.
TTCAATCGTTCCATGTTTTGTACCTACTACAGTAACTGGTCTATTAATAGTAGCTATGACATAGCTAGGGCTCTTATTAAATTGCTATGCGACATGCTCGTGTCTTGGAAGCGCGAGGGCTTTGCTTGCATCCGAGCACCTGCTTAATTCCTTCCATTTCAACAATTATCACAGATCTTCTAACCGTTCGTTGACCAAGTCGAGCCTTCGTTTTGCTCTGCTTTCCAGATCATCTAACCGCGACAAAAGTGTCTTTTGAGATAATTGTTCTTTCTCGTCCACGATGGATGGTACTGTTGCCGTTGGCTCGGAGCTAGCGCTCGTCGCTGCATCAGAAGTATATTGTTGTGGAAGCCATATCGACGGGTCGAGACGAATCCTCTTTGCAATTTGTTCGTCTTCTTCTTCGTTGTACAATGGATCGCTGTACTTCAGAAATACTGAAAAGAGACTTGGCGTCAAAACCAATCCGTCGCAAAGCCCACCAACGTAGTCGATTCCCTTGTTGGCACCAACAACTTCTGGACTGGTATCTGCGTAGGCAGGATCGATATCAGCTGGTGGAGGTTCCTCCTTTGTGTAATTCCATACCTGTGCCTCGAATTCATCGAGAATCAGCTCATTCACACGATCACTGCCTTGCTGTAATGCAAGTTGAAAGCCAACTATCCACTGTGGCAACTGAACACCGGCAACTTCACGGACAATGCCATCATCGTCATCTACTTCGTCTGGATCAAGTCCCTCTGCCTCTGCTTTTTCGGCCTCTACTTCCTCCAAAACAGATTCCCATGTTTCTGCTGCCAATTGTGATGCAAAGACTCCAATCAACACACTGACGCCCAGCGCCACCAGTAGAATGATGTCTTGCCATGAAGTCTCTGCTGAAATGGAGCCATCCACCACTGACTTGCCAAAGAAGCCAAGATAGCTGTCTAGAAGGTATGGTTTCAGGGACCCCAGAAAGATTCCTCCTGCAAAGTCGAATACTGGCACTTTGGTGACGCCGTATATATAGTTGTACATACCAATTGGTATCGGTAGGACAGGAGCCAATCTCAGCGTCAGTATAGCCTTCAAGCCGTCCCTTGCAACTACCTTTTCAATTCCACGCAAGGATGGATATTCATCCAATAGCTCCAACGATTTCTTTCTCACGGGAGTATCTAGTTTGGCCAGGCTGAATGCCACACAACTGCCAATGGTCGCAGCTCCAGCCGACGCCAGAGCACCCTGCAAAACCCCACCGAACAAAATTCCTGAAGCCAGAGCTAACGCCACACCAGCAAAGTCAACACAGAAAACTTTCACTGCAGTCCAAGCAGCAACAAAGGCTGCACCTTTTGTCAGTGGATCCATGGTATCGGCATACGTCAAGATTTGGTCCAGGTTTTGTTTGAGCTCTGGATTGTCCGTGACAAAATCCAGTCCGACGGCAGAGACGAGAGCCGCGCGACCACCCACCCGCAATGCCACTGCCCCACCTGCTACCACAAAAGCTGTCAAACTGACCGCCAATTTTCCATCTGACTGTAAAGGTTTTCCATTTTCATCAAGTTCAGGCACAAAACCTTCTCACAGCAAATGCGAAGAATAGAGGTCAAAAGTGAGAGATCTGGGCAATTTGAAGATTGGCTGGCAAAGTGTCCTCGCATCACTCACCCTTGGAGAGTCGAAAATTTCTCAAAGACTCTGCCGCCTTTAATGCTGTACGAACTTGCTTTCTTCGACTATCCAAGATTTTCAGTCGAACCTCTTCTTCCACTGCAGCTTCATCTTTGTCTTCTCTGTTGCTCATGAACAACTGTCGGCCTTTTCGTCGTTCGACAAATTTCAAGGGAGATCCACTGCTTGAAACTGGCGTTGAAGGGACCAATCCACTTGGGACAAACGAATCCGTTGGCCGGATCATGAGCGAGAAACATGGAAGCAAGAGGGAAAGCGTTCTCATCCTGGCTGTACGCTATATTTTCATCAACACCCTGCCCGGTATTGTTGTGGATCCTTTTGTTTGGTGCGACGATGTTGGTTGCCCTGTGATCGAGAGGCAGCATCTTAGCATCGAAGCGTCGCAGCATTGAAGCCCTGTCTGTGGCTCTTCATGCATCACTGACGTCAGGCCAGGATTGAATGATTTAGCTAGTGAGGCTGTATTTGATTTACACCCAGCTGTAAGAGATGCTTCTACTACAGTATTTTAATGATTCTCGCCTCTTCATTCCTTTTTGGTGAAATAAGTCAGCGGGAGCTGCGATACCTCGGCAGAAAGACAAATAGAAGAAAGAGGATCATGTTTGAGATTGCACCATTCTTTCAAGGTAGCCCTGGCGACAACACCCGACTTCGTCGTGTGTTGCCGCCCGGTATCATTCCCTCATTATAACCTTCTTTTTTATTGAAGCTAGCCCTGGCGACAACACCCGACTTCGTCGTGTGTTGCCGCCCGCTAACCATAATTTTACAGCTGTCACTCCCGTACCTGTAACTTTTATAGCTTCTGCTGGCTTATTGTGTTGAGTGCACTAACCTTGAATGATCATGATTTATTCCTACCCCTAAATTTGTAGAACCTTCAATTTCCAGTTTTGTTGGCTTATGACTATCTCTATCCCTATATTTTGGCTTCACCGGAACAGGAAATAGGAAATAGGAAATAGGAAATACCAAAAAAGGGGTAGAGGCCTCAGGCAGATAGACTGCCGAGGTAAAAACCACCCTGATGAGAACAAGCAGCCCGAGGCTGATGCCCTCAACTGTCAAAAATTCCCAACTTTCCGGGCGCAGCCCGGAAAGTTGGCGGGGAGCCTGGAAAAAAAGGAGAAAAGGAGGAGAGTTGGGAGAATTGGGAGAGTTCATCTTAGACGTTACGATGTGCATTACTGCCCTGTCTACATGTTAGCTCTCCAGAAGTTTTCCACTTGCTTTGACTGTGTCCCCTGAAACGTGATAGTTATCTTTCCAAGTTCTTCAGCTAACTTTTATAGCAAGTTGGCTGAAGCAAGGTGTGGTTTTGGGAAAAGAGCCCTCTTTTTGGGTGTTTACGAGCTATTTGAACAGGGCTCGAGGTCCACCGGAGAAGAGCCAGACAGCTCCTTTGTGCAATACACGGCTCTTAGCCTTATTCGCGACTCGATCCTAGATAGGGTCTGAGTTCGACTCATGACGTAGTCCTTCGCGAATAGTCATTGGAGAAGACAGGTTCTCAATTGACCGCTCTAGTCATACTAGGTTGATGATGAAACATCGCTCTAGATATTTAGCCAGCGTGGAGTACTTCCACGCTACTAGATAAATGCTAGACGATCTTCCACGCGTTCCGTTTTTGGATCGTGGAGTGAGTAGGATTGCTACCGCAACCTACTCTATCACACTCTACAGTCTCCGCGGGAGTTCAGATCTACGATCCTTTGGTTGTGGATTCTCTCGTTGATTATTTTTATAGCTTTCTAATCCTCTATAACTTTCATTCTCTCAAACTCAAAACACTCGAAAGATCTTTACACTAGCTTTAGCGTAGTGCATTTTGTTAACAAACCAATAGCTTTCAGCTACCCTCAACCTATTTCTCACCATGAAGATTGCCAAAGACGCTACACCAGCTTCGAGTCTAACTGCGCGACAAAACAATCCTTCCTCTCATCGACCTCGACGATGAATGCGGAATCGACGATTCTCGCTCTACCACCATACAAACTTCGCACTGTTCCAGCAGATGCTAACAGCCAATTACACCTTCAAGGTCCAGAATCATCAATGGATCTGAGACTCCACGTCAGACCATCAAGGTGGCTGGACGCATGGAGAAGGTCTTCCGTTGGGACTCGCCATTGCTACGCCTACGATAAACATAACCTCCTCAGGAGATGACTTCTAGCTCTGCCAAGAGCAGTTACGAATCTAGCTGGCAGGCCACCAGTGAACTACGTTGGAATGCCTTGACCCGATTGCAGTCAACCGATTCCTCCACGCGAATACTGGTGGGGTGAAGACGAAGCACTTTCCAACACGTTTCAGTATGCCTGGGACGGAGCAGCTTAGCCTGCTTTGGACGACTCTGACATTACGTTCGCATAAATGCCTGTGTCGAAGCGGTCTGTCCCTAACAGGCTCTTGAAAAGCAGAAAACGCTTCATGCGCCCGAAGATGCGTAAGTCCTGATATGTCTATCGGGCTTATTCAACAACCTCAGTCGGATGAACACCGTATGAACTTCCTGTCTCACCTTTTGGACCAACCAACGGAGTTTTCTGAACCTGGACGAACGAAGAATTGACATTGTTTGTCATGGATTCCACGCTCGAGTGGACTGAATGACAGTGGATGGATACGAAACGACTTCGCAGTCTATTTCTCAGCTTAGCTCTATTCGGAAGGAAACCATTGGATTCTGCGACGCATGGAATCCTCCGAAGACTTTGACAAGGCGGTGATACCAGAAGAAGCTCCTTCGAAGAAGAAACAACGCAGAGCCAAGTACACACTGATACTCGCATACAGCGATCATCTATTGTCGTAAGGAACGAGTGAAAATGGTGTGTGACTACACGAGGTCCATGCACTCGTCACAACATGTGCTGACTTGCATGTGCCTTCTGAAGAAGCTCAAGGCCAAGTCTCAGTCCTCGTCTGACAACGATAACAAGCCAGCGTACAACAGAAACAAGGTTTTGGAAACGACAGTCCGACGACGCCAGACCTACAACAAGAAAGGAACTCTCTGTCCTCATGAAGAGAAGTTTCCAACGCTGCGGTCAGGGCTGATCGCAAGAAGAAAGCGAATGCAACATTTGTTGCAGCGCAAGTCGGACAACTCACGACAACGAGGACGAACTCCTCTGTTGGATCCATCACTTGATGGACAAGAAATGCCTGCCGTCGACAAGGCTGCTTGCCGATATTCGACTTCAATCATTCGGACGGAGAGATCTCCGTCTGAGAGATTAGGACAGAGAATGATGATTCAACGGAACCATGTTCCTGATTCTCTCATACCTAATTGATTAAGATATCTCATTAAATTAGTAAACAAGATTTGTTTGCAATAAGAATCTACGGCAAATTAGATAATTGCCTAGAGACTGACTCAACTAGCACTGACGATCTTGTCAGCATCGTTAACTTCGTCCATGGCACAATCGACTATCACACGTCGCAAGACAAGAGACCTCGAACTATCTCTATGTTAGATTTAACAGACGTCAGCGAAAGGGAAACGAAAAACCCGGTACACTCTGTTTGCTACTGATACAGAAGCATCCGGACTTATAATTACTCAAACTCATGCTAAGAGCTTATCATGAAGAATCATAGGGCGTCCAAACATACGGACTGCTTCTATCGAAAGGAATTGAGACCCCGCACGAAGTGTAAGGGCAACTCGCGATTCCTGAGTTTCCACGATGATAGAATTATCAAATGGAATTTACACGTCACAAAGAACTTGGGGGCGCAAACGTGATCATAGGTAAGACACTCTCTGCGACCTAAGAATTCAAGTTTGATTTCACTACCATTGTCAGTGGGAGTGGAACCACGCATTTTCTCCAGCGAAAGATGAGCAACACCGATATAGAAGAGAACTTCTCCATTTCCTGATCCTGCAGCTGTCAGCGACAATGGCAGATAGTCTCCAAGGATTTTGCATACGACATACGAGCAAATTAGACTTAAGGGCAGATGTGCCAGAGTCGAAACCCGTTAAAATAAGGAAGAGCAAAACTGCCTACATGCCTTTTCAACCAAGTGCTTCGGACCCAGTACGAGGATACTTCGGGAGAGCTGGATGGGACTACTACGAAGTAGAACTTTCGTCCGACGCTAAATTCCTATTATACTAGGGCTCACTCTAATCCACGGGTACATAACAACACTCTTAAGAAGAAGGTTGAACGTTGCCTCTTGCGAGCAGGGAGTTACTCAAGAAGGAGGATCGTTCCGAGTGGGCGGCCACAACTTTTATCATTCCCAAGGAAGAAAGATCTGTACGATCCATCTATGATACTCGGGAACCGAAAAAACGGATCAAGAGGAAGCATTATCCTATTCTCTCTTCTTTCCCCAAAATACAGGACATGTCTTGAACCTAGATGGATTAAAGTCGCTACTAGTCTAGACCTGAACAGGAACTAAACATCGAGCTGTCACCTCACTCGAACAACACTGTACCATTGCATCCCGAGGGGAAAGCACGAGTACCAGAGGTTGCCAATGGGCCTATGTAATAGCCCCGACATCTTCCAAAGGAAGATGAAAAACGCATGCATGACTTAGAAATGTCCGCATACATTGATGATCAACTCATCCTAACTGACGCGATCTGAAGATCACGTTGAATAGTAGATGAGACTTTTCCAAAGACTTCAAGAAGTCGGATTAAAATCAAACACTACAAGGCCTTCTCGAAAGGAAGACTGAGTATCTAGACAATTGGACTACTCGAGAAGGAACCAACCTTTACTAAAAAGATAATAGATGCGATCCAGCTATCGCTCTCCGGAACTTCGTGGATTCATTGGACCAATGAACTACCAAGGTCTGCTCCAAGACAGCAGACGGAGTAACCATCGTTCTGAAACAGACGTGGGTTACCCAGTATCCATGACCGGTTGTCATGGACAGAGAACGTGAGTCCCGCGCAGAGGTCGAGAAGACTCTCCGGGATGAACATGGACTTCGTCGCAAGTTCACGCGCGTCAATCGTGACAAGATTCACCACATCCGTTTCAAAGCAAACTGGAAATACATTAAGGAACGTCGCCAACGACTTATCCAGAAAAACACCGATAGGGAGAACACGACACGTGTCCCTCATCAACACAATGTCAACGATACTATGATGATTCATCAGTATCAGAACCGCTAGTACGGTCAGCCAACGCACAAAGGTCCTTACCACACAGACCGAGTCAATAACAATGGCACTGTACGGCTCCGACATGCTACCGCCAGTAGCGGCACAGTCTACCAGACTAGGAACATAAGGTATTTACACCCATACAAGGCCTGATCCCCTTGTAGGATTGCCATCGTGCGACGCACATGTCTACATCCAATCTCCGGAGAGTGCCCCGCACTTTAATTCATATGTTCTCCTTGTCCGACTGATGTCGTGCCTCCCGTGACCCTTGTCAGGGGGCGAATGCAATACACGGCTCTTAGCCTTATTCGCGACTCGATCCTAGATAGGGTTTGAGTTCGACTCATGACTGAGTCTTTCGTGAATAGTTATTGAGACAGGGTTCTCATGACCGCTAGTCATACTAGGTCGATGGTGAAACATCACGCTAGATATTTAGCTGGCGTGGAGTACTTCCACGCTACTAGATAAATGCTAGACGAATCTTCCACGCGTTCCGTTTTTGGATCGTGGAGTGAGTAGGATTGCTACCGCAACCTACTCTATCACACTCTACAGTCTCCCGCGGGAGTTCAGATCTACGATCCTTTGATTGTGGATCTCTCTCGTTGATTAGTTTTCATAGCTTTCTAATCCTCTCATAACTTTCATTCTCTCAAACTCAAAACACTCGAAAGATCTTTACACTAGCTTTTGGCGTAGTGCACTAACGGGGTACCCGTGAGCTTGGGGCAGGTGCAAGTGTATCTACAGGAACACTATGGAGTTCCAATTATGTTGAGAGAGCAGGGAGAGACGAATATCAAATGCCCATATTGTCTCAAGTTGCATGAACACAGGCTACAGCCTGGGCATCATGTGGCGGGGTGTGATGACTGCGATCGGTTCAATGGGATAGGAATTGTTGTTGGTGGGAGATACTTTGTTCCAAACTACGGCTACACTATTTTTTCGTATAAGGAAAGGGCTGGGGTAAACGAATTAGTTGTTCACGAGATGAGTTAAATTAGGATATCAGTCATGGATTGGAGCAAAAAGATTAGAGTTGATTAGTTAGAGTTAAACGTGTTAGGTTGATTAGAGTAAAGGACCTGAATCGTGTAAAAGGCTGAATTATTAAGAGGGTTAAGGGTTGGAATCACGTGGGCGTGGGCTGTTGGACCACTTGAGTAGGTCTGTCTTTGTTGGGGGGGGAAATCCTTCGGGATTTGTTGTAGGTTTGAAGTTTTCACCTAGGGATTTGATGTAGAGTAGTGAGAGTCTATGATGTTTGGTAAACATGGTTGGATGAGATCGGGCTAGCAAGTCTACTGCACTACGCTAAAAGCTAGTGTAAAGATCTTTCGAGTGTTTTGAGTTTGAGAGAATGAAAGTTATGAGAGAGATTAGAAAGCTATGAAAAACTAATCAACGAGAGAGATCATCATCAAGGGATCGTAGATCTGGCCTCCCGCGGGAGACTATAAATGTGCATAGAGTAGGGTTGCGGTAGTAATCCTACGTATCTCCACGATCCTAAAACGGAACGCGTGGAAGGTTTGTCTAGCATGATCTAGTAGCGTGGAAGTACTCCACGCTGGCTAAATATCTAGAGCGATGTTTCATCATCAAACTAGTATACCTAGAGCGGTCATTGAGAACCCTGTCTCAATGACTATTCACGAGAGACTCAGTCATGAGTCGAACTCAAACCCTATCTAGATCGAGTCGCGAATAAAGGCTAAGAGCAGTGTATTGCATTCGCCCCTGACAAGGGTCACAGAAGGCGCGACAGCAGTCGGACAAGAAGAACATATGATTTAAAGTGCGGGCAACTCTCATTGAGATTTGGATGTAGACATGTGCAGTGCACGGATGGCAATCCTACAAGGGATCAGGCTTGTATGGTGTATATACCTTATGTGTCCAAGTCGGTAGACTGTGCCCCTTGGCGGTAGCATGTACGAGCCGTACAGTGCCATTTCCATTGACTCGGTCTATAGTGTAAGGACCTTTGTACTTTGGCTGACTGTACTTGCGGGTGCTGTTACTGTTGAATCATCACCGGTATCGTTGACATTGTATTGATGAGGGACACGCGTCGCGTTTTCCCATCGTTGTTTTGTTGATTAGTCGTGGGCGACGTTCCTTTGATGTACTTCCAGTTGGCTTCGAACGCGGACGTTGTGAATCGCGTCACGATTAAACACGAGCTGCGCGGGCGTTGCACGCAAGGTGGTATGATCGTGGCATTCATTGCAATGCGAACCGCCGTTAGGACCCCATCCCAGGATCCATTCACGAGTGTCGTCTTGGCATTTATGTTTTTAACAGCGATCAAGTTGCGTATGTCTGATGAGGCACGCTCGACCATAGAGTTGGTTGAGGTTACGCGTAGTGGATGAAATTGCGACGAAGACCATATTCTTCCCGGAGGTTTTTCGACTCTGCGCGGAACTACACGGTACTCTATCCATGATAACCTCAGCAAGGCCATGGGTACCGAGTAACGCACGTTTGTTCTAGGACGTGGGCTACTTGTCTGCTGACTTGGAGCAGATCTCGTGCAATCTCGAACCATCCGGTTACGGCTGATCAATCATTGTCAAGCAATGACGTGTGCAGGAATTCTTTTTCTTAGGATCCCCGACGTTGTAAGGACCTATCAGTCAATCTAGTCTAATCATCCAAGGGATCTCCTCGCAAGTCTTTGGAAGGCATCAATCCCAGCTTACGCTTTGGGTTTGTTCATCTGGCAGCTCTTGTAACGCTGACATACGGCCTCCACAGCCTGCGCAGTCCTTTCCAGGTGTAGTGTTAGCTGATGGTCGTTCTGTGCGAGTCTCGCCAGGATGCATCAGTACACCACGGTACCATTCGACTAGCTTCTTCTGCATAGTCTTAGGTAGACGATCTTGTCGTCTTGACTACTAAGTCGTAAGACTTATCCCCTCTGGGAAAAGATTGCTTCTTGTAGTCGTTTGGCTTGTCCCTGAGAGAGTCTTCGTTGATATCGTTGTCGTCTTCTGACGATGTTCGATCTCGGGAACGAGAGAAGGAACTCGCTAGGGAAGTCCTCTTCGTCTGCAGCCATGAGCTCAGCAAATCTCGCTGCCTCCATCTTTTCTGAAAGAACCATCATTGTTGGAGATGTTAAGTATATCGACAACGCATCCGCAACGATGTTTGTGTTCCCCTTGATGTACCTGTATTTCAGGGCCGTATTCTTCTAGAAAAAGGCGCCATCGCATTACGCGATCGGTATTGAAGTTCTTACATGTAAGATTCTTGTGTCCGGATGTACACAATCTTCTGTCCTAGAAGAATGTTACGGAACTCTTTCAGAGTTTCTACGATACTGAGAAGTTCCTTCTCGTACGTGTAGCGTGGTCTGAGCAGGGTTGAGCTTCCTCCTGTAGAACGCGATAGGTTTTCCCTTCTGGAAATTACTGCACCTAGTTGAGTATCACTCGCATCCGTGTGGATAACGAATGTATCGTTGAAGTCAGGGTAGGCGAGCAAGGTTTCTTGCTGATGATCTTCTTCATCTGGCTAAAGGCCTTGTCGTGTTCCGCTTCCCATTTCCACTTCGTTGTTTTGGAAGTCAACGAAGCGAGTGGGGCCAGTACATGTGATCGTCTAATCCACATGTCTCGATAGTAGTTCACTAGTCCAATGAATCTACGGAGTTCTTTTCTGTTGGTAGGAGGAGCGATATTCTGGATCGCGTCTATTTTCTTGGTTATAGGTTTGGATCCCTTCTCGATAATCCAGTACCTAAGTATTCAAGTTCTCCCTCTTGCGTAGAAGACTTGGTAGCATTGATCTTAAGTCCGGCTTCTCGAAGCCTTCGGAGAACTTCATCAACTTTTCAACGTGATCTGCCAGACGCCGTTAGTTAGGATGAGTAGATCATCAATGTATGCACGGACGTATTCTAGGTCGTGCATTAGTTTTCCCATCTTCTCTTGGAAGATGTCGGGACTATTACATAGCCCATTGGCAACCTCTGGTATTCGTACTTTCCCCACGGAGTACGATAGTACAGAGTTGTTTCGAGTGAGGTGACAGCTCGATGTGATAGTATCCATGTTCAGGTCTAGACTAGTGGCGTACTTGAATCCGTCTAGGTTCAAGAGCATGTCCTGTTATTTTGGATAGGATAAGGCTTCCGCTTAATCCTTTTGTTTAGTTCCCGGAAATCAGAGATGAATCGTACAGATCCATCCTTTTTTGGGAATGATAAAAGTTGGTGGCCGCCCATTCGGAACGGTTCACCTTCTTGAGTACTCCTGCTTCGCAGAGACGTCAACCTCCATCTTAAGAGTGTTGGTATGGACACGCGTGAATAGGATAAGCCCTAGCGTGATAGGTTTAGCGTCAGGGAGGAGTTCTACTTCGTAGTCGTCCATCTGCCACTTTCCTAGAGTGCCATCGAATAGGTCAGAGTACTTCGTTAATAAGGAATGAAGCGTTCCTGCTCTTCCTTATTAACTGTTTTTGACTTTGGCAACCTGCTTTAAGTCAGCTTGTTCGTATTTCGCATCAAGAATCTTCTTGAGACGATCTGCACTGTCGTCAACGCAGTAGGATCAGGACTGAAGAAATTCTCTTCTTCATTGGTGTCGCTATCTTTCATAGGAATAGATATGCCGTCCCACTCCACTGACATGGTAGTGAAATCGAACTTAAATCCTAAGTCGGAGAGAATGTCTGACTATGATCATGTCATACGCCCCAAGCTCTTGGTGACGTGTAAATCCCATTCGATAATTCTATCATCGTGGAATTCAGGAATCATGAATGCACCTTTGCACTTCGTGCTGGTGTTTAAATCTCCTGCAGGGGTAGTCCACATGGTTTGACGCCCCCAAGATCCTTCACGTAATTTCTTAGCATGAGTTTGAGCAATCAAAGTTCCGGATGCTCCTGTATCCAGTAAGCAACGGAGTGTAACGGGTTTTTGTTTCCCTTTTCTCGCTTGTTAAATCTAACATAGACGATAGGTTTGAGGTCTCTTGTCTTGCGACGTTTACGAGGTGGTTGGCACGGACGAGGTTAACGATGCTAAATAGATCATCAAGTCTAGTTGAGCAGCTTCTAGGCAATCATCTAATTTGCCGGGTTCATCGGTTGCAAACATTCTTGTTTACTAGTTAGTGAGATATCTTCATCACTTGGTATGAGAAATCGGAACATGGTCGTTGAGTCATCATCCTGGCCTAATCCTCAGATGGAGATTTCTCCATCCAAGTGATTGAAATCGATAGAGGGTTGTCCTCGTTATCAGAGTCTTCTGATTTGCGCTTGGCAACATGGTTGCGAAGTTTGCAGGGGTTGCACGAGTATGTGGATCTCGTGTCTTCGTCATTGTCGACGAAAGGAAGAATGGGTTTGTTCACGCAACTGTTTCTCGAAGTTGCTGAACGCATGTTTTCCTTGGCCATCTTCATGGTGAAGGAATAGTTGAGGGTAGCTGAAAGCTATTGTGTTTGTAACAAAATGCACTACACTAAAAGCTAGTGTAAAGATCTTTCGAGTGTTTTGAGTTTGAGAGAATGAAAGTTATGAGAGAGATTAGAAAGCTATGAAAAACTAATCAACGAGAGAGATCCACAATCAAAGGATCGTAGATCTGAACTCCCGCGGGAGACTGTAGAGTGTGATAGAGTAGTTGCGGTAGCAATCCTACTCACTCCACGATCCAAAAACGGAACGTGGAAGATTCGTCTAGCATTTATCTAGTAGCGTGGAAGTACTCCACGCTGGCTAAATATTTTTTTTTTTCTAGAACGCCGATTGTTTCATCATCAACCTAGTATGACTAGAGCGGTCATTGAGAACCCTGTCTTAAATGACTATTCACGAGAGACTCAGTCATGAGTCGAACTCAAACCCTATCTAGGATCGAGTCGCGAATAAGGCTAAGAGCCGTGTATTGCACTACTGCTAGTCCTGCATTGGCGTTGGATTTGAAGTGGCTTGTTTCAGTGAAAAATCTTTGGTATAGGTATGGTCGATCTCTGAATTCAGAATACGAGGGTTTTAGCCAGATCTCTACAAGGGTGTCGGGTGCGTGTTTAATGGTGTCGAAGATGGCAGGGCCAATTAGCATTTGGATTTGGTTGATGCGCTGGCGGTTTAAGGTCTTGACAAGTCCTAGGAGTAAGGGGTTGCCGGTGTCATCGTCGCAGATTGCAAAGGTGATATAATTTTCTGGGGATAGGTTGGAAAGGTGTTTAACGGTTGCTTTAGTAAAGGAGGTTATGGTGAAGCTCCATTATTTAGCCCTGGCTTGGTTGAGAGTTTGATTGTACATCCTCATACAAAAAATGAAGTTTAGGGAATGGAGCAGTGGTCCAGTCCGCGGGACGGTATGAAGTTTACTAATGGCATGAAGTTACTAATGGCATGAAATTTGGATTCTAGGTTACGGATTAAGGATACGGGGTAATGGATTTGGATATGGGGAATTTGGATTCTAGGGACGCATGGGGAATCTTGGATCGTATGGGAAATTGGATTCTAGGCTACGGGGTAAGGGGGGTTTGGATATGGGGAAATTTGGATTCTAAGCTATGTGGTAATGGTTTTGGATATGGCGGAAGAATGATATTTTTTGACTAATGGCGCTCAGTTACCGCGTGGCTATATGCTAGTTGGGGGCGCTCAGTTGCCGCGGTATGCTAGTTGATAGTTGATTAATTGGATTAAATGAAATTGGATTAAATTAGTAGGGCGCTCAGTTGCCGCGTGGCTGTATGCTAGTTGATAGTTGATTAATTGGATTAAATGAAATTGGGTTAAATTAGTAGGGCGCTCAGTTGCCGCGTGGCTGTATGCTAGTTGATAGTTGATTAATTGGATTAAATGATAGTTGACTAATTGGATTAAATAAAATTGGATTAAATTAGCAGGGCGCTCAGTTGCCGCGTGGCTGTATGCCAGTTGATTAATTAGATTAAATGAAATTGGATTAAATTAGTTAGATAGGGTTAGTGTTAGTTGATTGCTTTGAGGTGCGCTCAGTCGCCATGAGGCTGTTAAGTCTTTAATAAGTGCAGGGGAAACATCTAATTAACAGCGGTCCCCTCTTGAACCGCAAACCACTAAAAGTACTGTTTTTTCTATAGTAAAGAGGGAAATGGACCGAGGGGGGACGGGGGACCGAGGTGATGTAATAATATAAAATCTCACCTCGGTCCCACTGATTAGGGTGAGGGATATAAATGGTTCAAGTTGACGACGCCTTGAAGGCAAGCACGGCTTCTTGCAAGCTCCGAATGTAGTTGTTGTCGTATATGTTTTGTGTCTCGACACTGCCAATAAATGCATGAACTGCAGTCTTGGCCATCACGTCTTCAACTGGCGTCCGATCCGAATCCGAATCGGAAACATTGTTGTTCACTTTTTGCGGGCTCCGTTCGTTGACATGAGCGGCAAACTTGTACAGCACTTCAGTGTACCCCTCTGCTTTTTCATTGAGAATCTTTTGGGCTGCTGCTACAAACCCATTACCATCCAATCTGCTAGAAATTGCACATCGTGCCATCCCTTCGAGTACCGAATAGAGTAAAATCGTTTCGGTGGAAGCGCCGAAAGGTGCAGTAAGCTCGGTGGTCGTCGAAGACGGCATGGACGATCCAGTATTGATCACAAAATTTGGTGCAACGCGAGCAATTTGATTCAAAGTAATCCAGGAGTCAGCGGGCAGATCAGTATAAACCACACTGTTGTATTGAGCCTGGAAAATAGACGGTCTCGAATCGTGAATCCTTCCACAATGGAAATCCCCAATTTGTCCAAAAAAATTCCAATAAGAGCTTTAACACCTGCGTCCTGGCACATTGTTTCCAGCTCATCTAGCTTGCTCGCTTGCTTGAGTGCGTCGTAGCACCTCACAGCCGAATCTTTGAAGAAGAAGAAAAAAGTTACATCGACCTTACGGCGCTTCCGCCCACACAACAAGAAAGAGTACTACCTACATTGAAGCGTAGACATCATCTTTGCTTTGCGTTTTCGTGAGTCTTTGAATCTTTTTTCCCGTTCGATAAACTCTGTTCCAGGCAAAAAGCGGACCACAGAACTCATCAAGTCGATGGTTGATCAAATCTGATTGATCGATGAGGATTGATGAATATTGTGGGTGCATATGTTGTACTAGTACAGTACGCGGTGCAATGTTGCTGCTGAACTTGAACGGGGACAGATGATCAGTCTGTTGACTTGAAACGCTCCTTTGGATTTCCATCTGAGATTACCCTTAACCTTACCGTTGTTGGGCTTAGTTCGGGCTATTAATCTTGACCTTACTGCATAGGAGACAGAGATTAAGAGCTTCAGTCTTCATACGATTTATTTTAGCAAAAAGTGACTGAACTAAGTAAGTTTACTCACAAACTGCCGAATCGCTAAAACACAGGCTTTACTCTGTGGTAACTTTTCGGTTGTTTGACTTTTTCATCCCCTTGGGAATCATCAGTGCTTGGGCTATTGTGGTACTTATGAAATCGAGGTTTATGTCGGCATGCTCCGTATATTTTGTTGCAGGAGTTGATCAGCTTTTCTGGCGATTCTCTGGATCGTTTCAGTATCTCGAGTCGCTCCCTGTTGCATAGGCTGCAGTGTCGTGTCCCGAAGGTCTTGACAGTGCTGATGGGGTTGCCTTGCCAGAGGATGCTAATTTCGATGCTATTCCTTTCAATGTCACCGTTAAGTCGGAATGGTGAAGGAGGTGCGAAGTTTTTGAATTCGTTGGCGAAGTGTCTTGCGTAGGAATCTGACTTGCATTTTCCGTAGAGGAGACGCATGACGTTGGTGAAGTGTTCGTATGTTCGTTCTTTGATATTTCGTTGGGTTCCCAACGTATTCCTTGCCTGAATTTATGCATTTGATGCAGTATATGGCCAGTTTATTTCTACAGCGGTCATCAAATCGGCATTGGCCGTCTTTCTTGTTTCCTGGCTTGCAGTTGCAGGTTTCATTTTGGAACTCCGTGGAGATGACATCTTTGGTGAGCTTCCTCGATAGGTCGCCCGTGAACATCTCTCGCAGGTTGGCGAATCGATGGTAGGATATAGACGTTCTAATCCATTCGAGGTCATGGCTCTTCTTGAGGTCGTTGATTACCTTATGTATTGGGGTCGTCCGTGCGTTGGAGTGTCCTATACAGAAGAATAATGATCGGTTCCGGTTCCTCTTTCATTGCTTGGCATCTCTATCTGGTTCGTTTGCTTTGTACTCTTGTCGTTGGGAGTATCGTTGAATTTCTTCTTGTAGTGTTGGCTGATATCTGGTCTGGAACCAATCCAGCTTTCTTCAGTGCCTTGATGTGTAGTGGGTAGATCTCATTGAGGGTTTGGTTGGCATTCTTGTTGGTGACTGTAGTGAGTTTAGCGAGTCTTTGGAACACCCCTAGTGGGATGTTTTTGAGGCATGCGTTTGTGTGGGTAGTTCTCTTATTTAGATATTTCAGTTGTTGGTTCGGTTTAAGGTGGACTCCTCGGAAGTGAAATTATTCCTGGTCCTACCAGAACAGCTCCATATCTAGATACGGGAATGCTTTTCCACTTTCTACAGTTACTTTGGGGTCGTATTGATCTTTTGGGAGTTGTCTTTTGGTTTGGTCTAGCCATATGCTACAGGTGAATACTAGATAGTCTCCTTTAGCTAGGCTGTTGACTTTGGCCTGAAAGTTGGCTCTCCATTCTACTATCATTTCATATGTCCAAATTCCATTGAAGATTGCAAAACCATCGTCTCTGTAGAGGCCGTAGTATGATGTTTCTTCAAAATGGTCTTTGGTATTTTGCTAGGATGTAGGCTCCTACTAGATCAGACAGCCATGCGGATTCAGTCTTGTCAGGACTGGTGACTTCGGATGGTTGAGACAACGTGCGGCACAACTGGCGTGTGGATGCTTACTTAGGAGGGATTTCGGTACTTAGGGATTACTTAGGGATCCTCGGATGCCGAGGGCGCTGAGTCTTCCTGGGCGTTCAAATCGCTTTCCAGTTGGTGCGAGGGTGAAAACTAATGATCTCTTCCATACTCTCACTCACAAGAAACAAGACATACCGTTCTACATCCTACATGGAGATCCTTGTACAAGCCTGCTCGTAGCGAGACAGCTTGCTAGAGCTCTTGCTAGCTAGCTAGCAAGACTTTCAAGTGGTTATACTTCTTTCTGTGAGCCATGGAGTCCACTTGCAGTACGGTACGGACTTATTAGACCGTGTAATTTGGTACCGGTATCTTATTATAAAGGGTGGCGAGTGTCTGCTTTGTGTGTGGAAAATCTTCTACGGGTTAGCGTTAGGTTTGGTTAGGGTTAAAGAAACGTCAAAATCTTGAGACCGAAGAACCGTACGTAATCTCTCTTCACCACAAGCAAGGACCATGTTCGACTACCGTAGTAGCATGTAGCAGAGAGACAATCAACAGCCTAACCATGACGAATGCTACAACTGATGCTGCTTCTGATGATAAGACTATAGTATGTAGCAGTACTACCACACTATCACCAACACCACCACGCAAATTGCGTGCCTTGGTGATTAGCATGCCAGGTTCCGACCGGCAATCGCACATTGAAGCCATGTTTGCCGACCTTTACGAATTCTTTGAGCCTCCCGTCTTTAGCGAAGGAGTTCCTCAACGACGTCTCCGCAATCGACTCGAGTGCTTGCGATACTGTCACATGGCTGGACTGGTACCGGATCGAGAGTGGCACGCCATTCAAGAGGGATTGAAAGACCCCGATTTGGAACGACAAGATCCCACTCGATTTCTCAACAAGTGTCTTGAAAATGTACCTCTCAACATCGATCAAGACCAACGACGAGGCAGCAAGACCGACCTGAAGGTACACTACTCCATTGAATTATGGCGCAAGGCAAAAACCATCAATCGAGGAAGAGCCGTATTGGCATGTACACTGGCACATCTTATTGCGCTTAAAAAGTGGTACTCTAGTAATGACAATAATGACGACCAATTCGACATGATTTTAGAAGACAATGTCCGAACCACCCTTTCCGATTCGGCCCTTCGAATTTGGCACGCCCGATTGGCTGCAGAGGAATACAACAACAACAACCAGCAGCAGCAGCAGCAACAAAAGTGTCACATGAGATTCCTGGGATGGCTGGGATCCATTCCCAATTTGCAATGGATTCTGCAACGCCATGTCAAAGCACGAGCATTCCAAAGAGACGACAATACGTATGCTAGCCAATACACCATTGTGCCGTTTCCAACGACCAAGGAAATCATGGATGACTTGGAGCTGCATGGATGGGACCAGCCAAATAATGCAGTGACTGATGACACTCCTTCCAACAACAAGACGCCAACTAGTCCTGCATCCGAACGAGACGACAACGACGACACTGCCAATGACTCCAAAATGGCAAGTGGTGCCAAAGCTCACACCCAACCTGGAGGAACACCTGTCTGGGGAAGTTATGCCTACTGGATGTCGCGAGAGGGATATCATGCCCTCTTGCATCGATTGCAAAATGATGTCGGGGCGCTCTTGTGGAAGGGGAAACGGGGTCGCTTTTATCATGTCAAACCGGCCGACAAGGTATTGCCACGAGTACTCATGGAACATTTTGGAAATGGAGCCGTCCAACTCACCACCATGCCGGCATTCTTTCGAGCACCCATGCTCACCAGCAAAATTCATACCCAATTTGACCCCGAATTTTGCAAATCGACCGAATATCAACTCCAGCAATGTGGCAATCTCGATTGGAAAGATCTGTGGTTGACGGACGAGGAACGACAAATTGTACAGCATCGGCAGGAAACGGGGGAATGGATTACTTTGGGGGCGCTCCATGATGAACATGCGCAAACAACAACAAACCAATCCACAACCAGCAAACGGGAAGAATAAAGAGTGCAATGATGGGTTCCAATATACATGGATGCAGTAGTTTGACCATTGCAAATGAAGCTGGGTGTTGGAGACTGTGCAGCAGCAATGCATACCTTGCTTCAAAGGGAGAGAGGAGTGGTACCAATGCAACGAATCGAATCGACCCAAGAGGACCAATACCGGTAGCCGTGCTGCACAGCTGCTTCTGTAAGATTGATTTGATGTAGTTTGCTAAAAGAAAGGACAGGCTGCGAGATCGCTGGCTGAGAAGTTCCTTGATTTCTCTAGCTTGTTGGCAACAACTGTGTTTTAAAGGTAGGTTTCTAAATCCTACCCTAATCGAGAATCCTACCCTACTAAAGTCCTGGATTCGCAATAATTGCTCGATTTGAAACAGAGGCAACCCAAATCAATGGACCAACAACCAACAGCACCATGAAAGTGTACGATGTGCTACTCCCACCGTCCCAATACCTGCACATTGGATAGGGACAGAGGGAGTACAGGTAAAGCCCCTTTGTATTTGCCGATCTGCATGATGACAGTCCATCAAAACTTCCATTCCTATGCAGATTTATGTTTTCGTCACAGCGCAAGATATCTATCTAAGGCAAGCCTTCACCAAAAGCACCAGGGAAGAAGCGTGACACAAATCCAGTAACCGCTTGCTGCACCCGCTCCAAACCATGACAATCGTGGCCGTGGCCCACAGAGCCATGGACAATGATGAAGCACGGCTCGCCAATATTGCAGCATCCAGGCTGATACTTGCCAGGAGCAAACGTTTCCCCACCGTGCCGGTCCCGAGGTAGAGTGCTTCCAACATGCAGATGCCCGTTCTTGAGGCCCGGATCGAAGCACACACCACTTGCTGGGAGTCCTGACCAATCAGCAGTACTGCAATACGTTGAACTGTGGTCAGTATCATCGTCACTATACCAATCGTCATCGTCCCAATGGCCGCCCCCGCCCATTTCGTCAGGTTCAAGAAGAAGACGCCGACGATCATGAGAAGAGTCGTACCCACCACAATTGCAGTAGCCTCCACCACCTCCGCCAAGTCTGCGATGGCAACCACCTCCACCGCCACCACCACGGCCTACACCACACTCCTTAGCTGTAACAGTCACATCTCCAACATATGTGCCTTCATTGTTGTCATTGTACTGACCGGCACCAGCCCACATAGTGAAACTGTAAGTTGTGGTGCCTGTGAAGTTCGAAATGAATTGGTACCAACCCCAGCGTGTAGGAATCCGAATCTCGGTAGCACTCTGTGGTTGCCCGAACAAAGTTTCTTCGCTTACAGTGGTTACGCAGCCTTCCACCGGAGCAGGGGTTGGTGCTGGAGTTGGAGTTGGTGCCAAGCGGGTCCAAGGAAAGAGAGCAGGAAGGGAGTAAGTATTGGACAGTAAGCACTGGTATGAGTAGCGGTGGCGCAATTGGACAAGTGACTGCACTGTGTAGCATTCAATCTGAAACCTTGATAATTCCATTGGGAATTGATTGCTCACCTGGGGTTGGTTCTATGGTTGCATGCCAGAGAAAACAGCAGTAAAGACACATTGTTGTGGTGTCACGCAAGGCATTCCTGTCTTGATGAACAGAAGTTCTGGCTTACCTGGGGCAGGTGCTGGAGTTGGTGCTATGTTATCCAAAGAGAGCAGTAACTCATCAAATTCTAAAGTGTTTTTTGCAGCTGCAAGCTGGTCTATCTGAAAGCAACTTCTGGCTCACCTGGAGTGGGTGCAGGACTTGGTGCTAACACAGTCCATTCAGCACAACACATCATCTCTTCTGTTAGAGTGTTATCCCCACATGACCAAACCAAAGCATAGATGTATCTGATGGATGGACTTACCAGGTGTTGGAGCCGGCGATGGTGCAGGCGTGGGAGCTGGTGTTGGTGCTGTCAAATCACCAAGCAAAGGATGTGTTAGACTGTGGTTTCAAGAAGAGCAAAGGTGTGCTATGATATGCACGCAACTCATGGCTCACCTGATGCAGGTGCAGGTGTAGGTGCTAGTGCATCCCACAGAGAAAGCAACTTTACTGTTAGCATGTAGTTTGCATCCTCTCCAAGCTGGCCCATCTGATGAAATGAAGTTCTGACTAACCTGGTGTGGGTGCTGGGCTTGGTGCCGGACTTGGTGCTGTTTATCCCAGAAAATTAGCCACAACAGCTCCACTTTTAGTACTTGTTTCCAAAAGGCAAGTGAGGCAAGACTACTGCTGGAGCAGTTTCAAATTACCTATTGTTTGCATGTGTTATCCATTCAAGAAGGCAAGCAAGGGCATCATTGAGGTGTCTTCAAGCATGCTAAATAGTCCTCCTGTTGCAGCAGAAGTCCGACTTTGACTTACCTGGGGTGGGGGGAGGAGATGGCCCAGGCGTTGGAGCCGGAGCGCCAGAACAAAGGAAGCAAAACTCTATGTGACTAATGGCGGCCCCGGAAGGTGATACCATGCCCGTGACTGCGGTGTTTGCGGTTGCAGAATAGAGATTGCCCGCAGGCCCACCCTTGATGAAGATTCCTACATTAACTGTAGATGTAACTGAAGCACTCTTAAACTGCGAACCATCTGCGTCTGTACATGTCAAAGTGTAGGTGCCTGTAACACTGGCGGCGGTGCAAGAGGTGCAGTCCTCGTTGAGGCTAGTTGCTTCCAAGTCAAAACCGCCTGTTGAAGAGACGAAGTCATACGCCTGGTCAGTGACATCTTCGCAAGCTGCATTGCCACCTTCTGCTGACTTCCAGCCGTAATCATAACCCATTGTCACACAGTTGGGGTTGCCTTGCCAAACTTGGATGAGTGGCGAGGCGGTCGAAGCTGTACAGTCAGTGGAAGCTGTGCACATGTCTTCTTGGACGTCATTGCTGCAACTCCCAGAGCCCAAATCTAACAGATCTCGAGCCTGAGGAAAATGCGTACAGGGTGAGTCAAGTCGCTGTAGACTCAACAGGCAAACTTCCAGGTCCAGCTACGAGACAAGGATCAATTCGTTTCTTACGCTCACCTTGGGAGTTCGAAGGCCTCCACTCGCATCAATGTCAACTGCTTCTGCAAGAGAAGAAGCATTCGAAAACAGCAAGATGACACCTAGTAGCAAAGCTCTTGGAATGTCGCTAGCCCTCATTTTTGTTGGAGCCAGTCTTTGGACACTACGATGACTAGCCAGCAAGCTTTACGATCAGTGTCAAGCACCGAATTATGTGACAACATCCATGTCCCTCCACTAGCTAGCTACGGTACGTACCACGCGAGGGACATACTGATGCAACACATTCCTTCCTCGAGATTCTTCCGATCATATCCAAATTGGTCTGTGCGTTCCAATCTTACATTATCAACCGGATCTTTTGCACAGGCCACCCTGGAATGACGGTTTTACCGCATCTTGTTTAGTTATGGCGTGTTCCAAACAACCGGCCTTGTTGCCAAGGCGCACGCACAAGTGGCCTGGCTTGCCGAAGATTGCTTGTGATATCCATGAACACTTCTGGCGTGTTCTCTTAACTGGAGTCGAGTCGAGTCGAGTGACCGTCGAGTCGACGTGAGACCAAGGAACATCCTACCGTATCTACTCTGCTGTACGGGAGTCCAAATGAGCGTAGTTCGTCTGATGCCAGTAGTCAGCGAGTAAATGGAGGCTCTCGCGCTGGGCTTTTTTCGTTGAGGACTTCGTAAGTCAAGAGGGGGTTAGCTATACCGGTACCGGTATACCTGGTAGCTAGTGGCAGATGAATCCCATGCGCATTGGTGCAAGATAGTAGGTCTTGGTCCAAGGGTTGCGGAGTGGTGCGGAGCCCCTGCTGTCCAAATCGAGTTGATCTATACCAGTAGATCTACGTTGTTGGCTCTGGTTCTAGCTACGGTAGGGGTTGCTACTAGCTAGAGTGACGACGATGCGGCTAGTTGGTCCAGTGTCGACATAACATACTACAAGAATTATTTCGTCGCATGACCTACAGCCCAGTCCTTTCCCAACTGGCCCAACAGCAGGGCATGCCATGGATGATGAAAGTGGTTCAGCGATCTATCGCTTCTGACGCTTCACGGGCTGGCTTTCCTCCACATGGCTGACTTCCTCTTCCGAAATCACACCGAGGTACTCAAAGTGCAACACAGCCTTGTCTTCTTTCGACAAATGACTGTACTGGAACGCGAAGACCGGCTCACCTTCCGAAAGATAGGCGGCTTCTTGGCGGAAGGACTCTGGCTTGATGATGCCATCGTCAGCATGTCGACGAAACAATTCAACCAGATTCCACATGGTTTCATCGTTTCCCATGGCCTGCAAGTTCTTGAGCAAATGGGAGATGAGTTTGTCCATTGTAGCCAGCTCGTAGCCTCCGTGTCCCAACAAACAACGAACACGGTCCTCGTATTTTGTTCCTTCCGCAGCGGAACTTCCTCCATGAGACGACATGCCGGTTCCTCCGTCTAACAGTGCATACACAAGGCTCAAGAACGCCTCGTAACGACGACGACCAAGCGATTCCTTGTCGTCTCCCTCCATCTGCTCAACCAATGTACAAAGCGTCATATCGTCCGCAATGCTGTAAGCGACTCTCTTTGCAATGTTGAGACGGCGAATGAGAATCTGATGGAGCCGGAAAAACAGATAGAGGCTCTGGGTTCCAATTGAGAGCATATCTGTGGGACGGTCCATCTTAGTACGGTCCTCGGCACGAAGCTGGGTGGTATAGTCGGACTTCTCGACGGTCATCACCGAACACAGGACAGCGCTTGGATGGAGGTATGCCTTTGCTCCAAATGGAAGATCAACAACGTATGTGTTGTCCGAGCGACGGAAGCATGAAACTCTGCCCTCGCCATAGACGGTGGACACATGGGAACCTGCAGGCAAAGGGTGATGATCGAGAATGGCGGATGTAGAGGCATTCGTGGCTGCGGCGGGAGTTTCTTTGCGCGGCTCTTCAGTGACAACAGTGCGCGGCGGGTGAGATTCGGTATCTTCTTCCATGCTATCATCTTCTCCTCTTCCTCCCTCGGCCATCTGAACATCATCGCTACCGGAGTTCTTTGTCACAACTGCAGGTGGGCCAGTAGCAGTTGTAGTTTCGTCTTGGATCCCCATAGCCGGCTTTTGCATCCAGTTGAGACTGAGGCCAAACCACGGTCCAAGGAAATCAATCCACAGACGATGGCAGCGCTCTTTGTCGGATGGCGAGATGGAGCCTCGTTCAAGCGCAAACGACAAGATGCGGTAGGCGTCACGCTGTGCCCATGTGTTGTTCTCGAACATGAGACTGAGGTGAGGAGTGAAAATCCTCCTGTCGGGTTTGGGAAGATTAGTCAGATCAAGTTGTCGCGATAGGGATTCACCCATGGTGACTTCGTAGAAGGTGCCGTGCTCTTCCTTTGCTTTCTCAAGTTTTGCTTGAATAGCAGCGTCGCCTTCTTTACCGCCGTTCGCAGCTCTGTCTTTTATTTCGGCAACGAGAGTTCGTGTGCTCGTGCCTCGCTTATCCGTCGTCCTCCAGGTCAGACTGCGGTGATCAAGACTCCGGTAGTAGTTGATCTTGGCAAGATCTTTCCAATGATGATTCAGACGTTCTCTGACCACGAGCCATTCGCTGTTTTTCTGGCGAAGGCGCTTGACCACAACTGGGATGGCGACGGTTGGATTCTTGACCATCAGCTCCAACATCTCCTGACCGGCGTCGCCATAGATACGATCGATCGAGTTGCGGTGAATGACACCCAAGATGTTCTTGTCAAAGCTGTAGCGAAATCGTCGGCCACCAAGTCCTCCACGTCCAGACGGCTTGTTCCCTGGATACAAGTCCTGTGTCATTGGCTCATCACGAGACAACTGGGCAATCTCTTTTGCGATGGGTTCCAGTCGCCTCAACGTGGTCGCATTGCTGTCGATCACCATGTCGATCTCGAAACGTTCATCTTCGCACCTGAAGAGGATCTCTTCGTACGTGTTTCGTCGCATATGACGGAAGGTGTAACTCTCTTCGCTGCCAACGGGTAGTGAAACCCAAACATCGTTGAGGACCTTCTTCTCCTCTTCGCTACGGTCACTGCATGGCGGAGCAGGATAATCACGTGGGAGGGCGCGGTAGGACGGGCTGCATCGGCGGCAGCGAGAGAAATCGATTTCCGAGAGGGGGACGGAGTACCAAGCATCTTCCAACGACGGGGGTTGCCCGGTCTGAGACCCGGCAGCAGCAAGAATGCGCTTGAACTCTTCGAAGAGTTTTGCATTTCGCTTTCCCAACAAGGGTTCGACTATATGCATCATCTCCGTACGAGAGAGGATCTCTTGTGCATACAAGTCCAAACACTTGAGGAACTCGGCCCATGCCTGCCCACCATCGCGGGAAAACGAGGTCAAAGCCTCACGGGCTGAATCAAAGAACTGACGTTCAACAGCAGAATTGTACACGGCAGTTTCTGGCTGCGGGACGGCAAGAGGTGCAATGGGAGCGCCCTTCACCGTCGTGCCGTAAGGGCGTTTTGTTCCTCTGTTGGCAGCTTCGCCATCGTCCGGCGCCTGCCCCTCAGACAGGTCCATGATGACCTTTGGATCATTCGCAGGTGCTCGTTGGCCTCTCATCTTCTCTTGCTGAGCAGCTTGTCCCATTCGCTTAGCTTGTTCTGCAGCCTGACGGGCCTCAGATTCTGCCGCAGCACGATGAAGTCTTTCCTTTGCTTGCTCTTGAACAGCATCTGGGAGGAAAAATGTGAACTCTTTGAGAAGATCAGGGTGGTCCGCAAACAAGCGAGCGACTTCTTCCAAGACTTGCTTGATTCCACGTTGTTCCTTTTGGTAGGTGTGAAGGATTTCCAGGAACGAATGGTATGTCTTGGGATCATCGGCAAACCTCCTCTTGATTGTTGTGACATAGGATATGGCATGATCAAATTCCACTGGTGGAGGCTGCTGCGCCTGGGCAGCGGCTTGCGCTCCTGGCTGCTGGGCACGAGGGGGTGCTTCTTGGGGCCGCCCTGCTGCGGGTTCTCCTACACGGGCCTGAGCCCCAGGAGGAACCTGAGCTTGGGGCTGCCTCTGCATGTCTTGTGCGCCTCTACCGGCACTTCCATGGGTAGGAAGCCGTCCTCTTCCTCCTCTACCCCGGCCTCTTCCTCCACCCGTGGCTGATCTTGGAGCTGCTGGCTGTCGTGCAGCTTGAGCTGGGGCACCCACCGGACCTGACGTCTGCTGCTGCAACAGCGGCGGGCGGTTACTCTCTACCAGCTGCTGTTGTTGCCTTTGCGCCTGCAGCTGCATTGGTGGAGCCTTAGGCTGAGCTTGAGGCGATGGATGCTGGAGCCCTTGTCTCTGTTGTTGTTGCTGCTGCTGGAGTTGTTGTTGCTGCTGTTGCAGTTGCGCTTGTGCCTGCTGCCGCGCTTGCGCTTCTGCCGCAGCAGCAGCTGCCGCAGCAGACTCTGCCTGCTTCTGGGCTGAGTTGGCTCTATTCATTCTCTCGAGGTCCTCAACACTGATCTTGTATCCATCTGGCAAGAACTTGTTAAACCCTAGAATGAGATTGTTGTATCCATGAAAGAGTCTCGACACCCTAGCAATCACTCCGGGAGTGTCAACTTCTTGACTCTTGAAGTTCTTCATGATAGATAGGAACTCATTGTAGACTTCAGGCCGGTCATCAAATGCCCTCTTCACGTCGTCCAAATAGAGCAAAGCATCCTCTACACGAAGCTCTCTCATTCCACCGCCCCCGCCACCTGGAGGGATTGGTGGGCCGCCTCCACCACCAGGGGCAGCAACGGGTAAACCAGCCCGAGGTCCATTGGGCAGCCGTGCGAGTCCCTGTGCTGGCTGCGGTGCTTGCACTTGTTGCTGCGCAGCCATCGGTAGAGGCCTCCCTTTGGGCGCCCCACCTCCCGCGAGACCAGCCAGGGACGGCGAACCGTGAGCTTGCGCACCGCCAATGGCACCTGCGCCAGGACGGGCAAAGGGTTTGGGCCCTCCAGATAAAAGGCCGGGTGCAGCAGCACTTGCACCAAAATGTACTCCCGCACCAAAAGTTGTCTGCTGCGGAGGCCTTCCCCCGACTGCACCGCCCAACAATGAGCTTAGAGGCGCTTGAGCAGCAGCGGCTGCTTGGGATGGGGCCAAACCAGGCAAACCACGAGCTCCATTGCCTGTGGGAGGCTGCCCAGGAGCACCCGCTGGGTTGTTGGATTGCATTGGACTTTAGAGAAAAATGGAAGAAATTGGTTAGGGTCAGCGTTCTAGAGAGCAAGGCGAGGTTGTGATACGAATGAACCCAAACGGGACCGATCCCGACTGAAAAGAAAACTGCGAGTCACTAGTAACAACAGCACTTCAAGACCCCTTCTCCTCGATGATCGCTAGAGCCATCCTGCCTCTGATATGAACCTTTTGTCTCCCGCTACCATCATAAGATGGCCTCCATGAGCTTCACACCATCTGGAAGAGTCATCTTGAGCTCGCTGGCCACGGGCGCCCATTGGGAACCGCAGGAGACGAAACAGATTCCGAGGCGGCATCCGCAAAAGAACCAACATTCCAAACGCATCCCTTTGGCCAACAACTAATTCCCAGAGTACTGATGTCCTTCTTACCTTTGTTACTGTTTCTTAGAAGAGTGTATTGATTGCGTTTCTGTGCTGGGTGTGTTTCGAAATCTTCCTCTTCGGTCGAGACGAGTGCTTCTTGTCGCTGTGATGAGGGAGGCACAACTCCACTCAACAGCTCAACTCAATGAGAGTTCAGTTTACCGTGTGGTTGTCACACTCGCGAATGAACGAGTTTGTTGTGAACGGACACAAACGCGTGGTTCTTTCGAAGAGGTGCCTGTCGCTTCCCAGGGAAGGCTCGCTCGATCCGGAAGCACACAACTTCCTTGGATTTATAAGCATTCAGAGCTACCATTACATCACATCATTCAAGACGTCAGCTGAGGGCAGCCACTCACTCCCCGAGAAGGCTGAAATCGCATGAGATGAAAATAATGAAGGCAACTGTGATGAGACCACTACATCTACTTGTCATCCACAGAGTGGAGAATGGAACTAAGACAAGCTGCTACAGGCTACGGTACATGCCTCAAGAGGAGACCGAAACAAGTTGCTATTAACCGATGTATGTATTGCTATTATAAACTTTAGAAAGCGTGAGGTGCTACCGTATGGGTCCTTGTCCTCCGTACAAAATAAGGATGATACACCTTGCTGTGTCTAGCCAGCTAGCTAGCTAGACTTTGCCGGGAGGGTGTGCGGCTGAGATACTAGTAGCGGTGATAATCCTCGTCGTCCTCCAATGCCTCTTGCAAGGCATTTGCTTGTAGCTTGTTTCGCAGGGAATCAAGATCGATGAGCTCCCACACCTGAAATAATGATGTATCAAGAGATGAGAAAGATGAGAATGATGCTAATCCACACTGCGACGAGTCGAGTTAGTCAGATAGATGATGTGCACGGCTTACCTTCAGAATCCGCCCATCGACACAAGTAAACTCGGAGGCGCCCGTCCAAGAGATTCTCTTGCCTGTACCAGGGAACCCCAGCAAGGAACCGGTGTGCTTGCCACTAAACTGGAGACGACAGAATGCCTTGTTCCCTTCGACGACCATGCAGTGGACCTCGCAATGGTAGTTCTCGATAACGCGATGAATGTGATCGACGGTTTGGGCTAGGCCTTCGTGACCGATCTTGTCGAAACTACTACCGTCGCTACCTGTAGTATGCATAGGATGCAATAAAATTGTGTGAGAAAGACGGATCCAAACATACTAGGCGAATGGCGGTCATCTACGCTACCGCGATTCTTACCGTTCATGCGAATGTCGGGACTGCAGATTTGAGGGATAAGGTCGAGATGGCCGCGATTCCAGATCTGGCCAAGGTAGAACTTGACCAAGTCTTTTGTTTCTTCCACTGGAGTGGGCTCGCCCACCAAGATATCGGTCACGGTGGGGACGACATTCTTGACAATGGCAGGAGCACTGGCGCGTCGCTGCTGTGGCGTGTTCGTCTTGGCGGGAGGATCGAATGGCAACGGGTTGGCGGCAAAGAAGGACGCTTCTTCGGCTTCGTCTTCCATCGTCGGTTCCTCCCTGTAGCGGTCACTGTTGAAGCGGTCCGAGTAGGAAAAGTCAATCTCGCTGTTGTAAGTATCTTCCTTGAGCTCTTCGTTGATGTCGTAGTTGGCGTATTCATCGTCGTCCTCCAAGTAAGGGTTGTGCAAATGGGCCGACATGCCGCCACGGGACATGATGGAGAAGGTACTCATCATCTGCTGTGACGGTCCGCTTCGAGCCAATCCATTGCGACGACGTTCCTTCTGCTGGACGTTAATGTTAACGGGAACATCGGAAGCTACCTGCGAGGCCTTGCTGCCGGCAGTGCTCGCAGTGTTGTTGCTTCCAGAGTTGGCAAGCTTCTGCTTGCGTCCTAGAAAGGGCTTCATCGTCTTGCGCTTGTGGTTGGATCGTTTGAAACTCAAGAGGGCCATGGTGGAAGAATGAATGAATGGATGGATGAATCGAATCGGAACGTAATCTATCTAGCTGGGCGCTAAAACTGAAAATTGTGAGGAGGACGACGTGAATGGTGGAACACTGAGGCTCCAAAACAAAGCAGGGTGAAAGCTTCAAGGGTTTACGATGGGGTCATCATCTGATCTGAATGAGAAAATCTCCGCGAAGTCATCTCGGACAAGATATATATCTCTATGTCACCAGGCAAGAGATGTTTATGATGGTCAGGTCATCTTTGGTTGAGTCCAGGTTCGTCGCGTGCTGGTTTACTGGTTTGTTGATAGTCGCTGGGTCACCAAGTTCACCATGGACCATTCAGTACAAAATCGACTCCCGTGCTTTGTTGGCAACCACGGATGAGGAGGTGGCGTCTTGTGAAACACGTTCTCGTTTGGCTTTGTTGTTTTGCTGGGGGGACAAAAACGAAAAGGGGTGCTGCAATCTGCAAAGGGGTGATACCGGTATCGTGCCAAAACAATATCCAGTCAGCCTGGTTGGGGGACAGCAAACAAAATCCTTTTGGGAACAAGCTGCTGGTAGCTAGGTTTGCCCAGTCGTTCCAAAAGAGAGGAGCCAGTCCTCCAAAAGCCGGTGCCTATGCATAGGTGTGAGGTGGCCGAGGATAATGGGTTGGTTTACTAGCTACTAGGCAGCACACAGCTGTATGGTACGGATTTGTTCAGGAAAGCCTGCCGTACCAATACCTTTGGGAAGTGGCTGCTGCAGCACCGAGCACGACTGTCACTCTGGGGCTGCATGGATCATGTTTGGAAGCAGCAGCAAAGCAGCAAGACGTCCTCTATGGTCCCCCCTCTTTCGAACTGGCTGTTTTGGCACAAACCCAAAAGAAAAAATGCTATGTTCCCAATTCCTGAGTCGACTGGCTGAACGGTATCTAGTTGCATGACAGTTATCCGCCGCCAACGAGATGGTGCAAGCGTTAGACGTGACAAGCATCAGCTCCGCACTAGCACGGGAGCGAACTGAAGGAAGCAAGCTGTCTGCGAGGTTTTATCGGTACTGAAACTTTTTTGTGGCTCTCGCGTTATTTTGCTTGGGAGCGACGAACCAGCCTTGAGCTCGAGGCAGCGTGCTAAAGCCCGCATCATGCTGGTGTGACTTACCTAGATAGCCAGCTTTCCCTTTCGAAACATCAGTGCTCACTGATGAGCTACATGTTTGGTTCTTGGCGGCCGCAAAAGCAGAAGCTTGGCCATGCATGTATGCGGTGCGTGGCAGAAAAACCACCAGTGCTCGAGTACCTTCCGTACAAACTCTAGCTAGCAACCCACAAGCTCAAGCTAGACTACAAGAACACAAGAACCTTTGGCCGATGTGCATATTTCTGATACATGTGCAGTCGTACTGTATGCATATGAATCGAATCCTCAAACCGTACCGGTACACCAGAACAATGCCACAAGTCTTCGTGATTAAAAAGAATCATCCAAGAACAACCCCTCACGTAGAAGACTTAAAGGTGGTGTTTTCCCGGTTACTTAAAGGTACCGCTTCGGTACGGGGGTGCTGGAACTAGGAGGCTAGGAGGACATCTTCTGCCACTCTCACAAAACAAACCAACTCAACACAAACCCCAAAGAAAACTGATTTAAAATGACGCGCCTGTACAACAACTTCAAGAAAACGCTTCCCAAGCTTGATGGCAAAGTTTTTGTCATCACCGGAACCACCTCAGGAACAGGCTTTGTTGCCGCCCGCACTGTTGCCGAGCTTGGAGCAGAAGTGCTGCTTCTCAACCGTGAATCCAGTCGTTCCAAGGACTCTTTGGAAAAACTCCAGAGCACTGTGACAGATGGAAAATTTGTTCCCATTAAGTGTGACTTGCAGGACTTTGCCTCTGTTACTACAGCTGCCAAGGAAATCAAGTCCAAGTACAGCCAAATTTATTGTCTCGCCAACAATGCAGGAATCATGGCCACACCTGATGAAGCAACCAAGGATGGATATGACACTCAAATGCAAACCAATCACCTCAGTCACTTTTTGCTTACAGCTGAGCTATTTCCTCTGCTTGAGGCAGAGGCTAATGCCACTGGTGATGCTCGCATTGTTAATCACTCCTCTCTTGGACGTGAGCACACACCCAACAATGGTGGTCTGGAAGAGAAGTACTTCCTCAAGAATGGAGGCAACTTGGGTGGAAATGAGCAAATCATGATGGGTAGTGGTCCCTACCATCGATACTTCCAAACCAAGTTGGCAAACTCTGTCTTCACTCATGCATTGCATGAAAAGTTAAATGCAAAGGGCTCCAAGATCCGTGCAGTGTGTGCACACCCAGGGGGGTCCAACACTCACCTGGGTGATCACCTCAACTATGGATTTTTCACAAATGCTATCTTGAGATTTGCGATGCAGTTTATGGTCCAGTCAGCCGAAGATGGGGCAATGGGTTTGCTCACTGGTATGGCCAGTCCTTCTGCGGAATCTGGTGTTTTGTATGGCCCTTTGAATGGGAAACAAAAGAGTGCAATGACTGGAAAAGCTGTTCCAAACCCTCCTCAGCCCTATGAGACAGACAAGGACGCCATGGATATGCTGTGGCGTACAAGTGAGGAAGCTACTGGTGTGAAGTTCACAATTTGAACTTGGCTCTCTTGTGGAACTCGGCTCTCTTGTGGAGAAAGAACACATTGGCATCCTGGTAAAGTTGTACATTGTTTGTCATAGCTTTTTTTGATTAAATGAAATAACTATAGTTTTCAGTTGGAAGAACACAGAGCTGTATGCACCATGCAATCCAGTAGATTCTGCTGCTTCAGATTCCCACCCATCCAGAGCTGAAAGATCTTGTCCTCGACGAGTCGAGTCAAGTCTAGTTGGTGGCGGCTTCTTCAAGGGACCTCCAAGTAAGAGATGTGTGGTGCAGAGAGACAGGATCGCCATGCCTAGTTCGTTACAAGCAAAGCAATTTTTTTACTAGTAATTTTTACGGAGCTGTGGTAGAGACGAACCATTCAGGATACGCTGTACTTCGGGGGGAGGCTTTTAGCTTTGTTAGACTTATTATACCAGTACAGGGAGAACAATGAGGAGCAGCCCCGAGGTATGACATATAACTCCCGTTTCACGGAACCTTTTTTGTAAAAGTTTTACTAGTAGGCATCTTGGTATATCGGCGGCGCGAGCGTCCCCGGCCGGCCAGAAGCCATTCGAGCTGGGATATGGGGCCCAGTGAGAGTACAAAAGCAAAACAATGTAAATAACAAATTCGACTCACCAGGAGCTAAAAAAGTAAACTAACAAACAACGAAAGGCAATGAGGTGAGAGGCGCATATGGAATTTGCGTACAACCAGTGCATGGATGGATCAAGCTTGTAGCCCTCCTCAACATCTATATGAGCGGGAAGTCAGTAGCTGCCTTGGTTGTAGAGTAGTGCGCGTAAAACAATAAGGTGCTTTCTGGTACTGTAGAAAATTGTA
>CAICTM010000899.1:0-43368 GCA_903772945.1 Seminavis robusta | reverse complement strand
CTTAAGCAGTTCCCGAATATCAGCAATTCTGCGACAACTGGACACAAATTCAGGGATATACTGCAGTGTGGTTATTGGAACATTCATGGCGATACTGTCAAAACTGGGCTTACGTGGTGTTATTAAGGGTGCGAACCATGAGTGGTTTATTCTTATTGAAGAAGCTGAATTGGGATCCAAAGAACTTTGCCATGCCACAACGAATGAGAGACATGCTTTCAAGATTTAAGGATACTATTAGGCTTTCTGTCCTAGGAGAAGATCAATACGATGAAATGTTCAGCGAGAAGACGGTTCTTGTTATAAGTATGAAAGGTAGGGATATAGGGTAAAATAATCTATATATAAAAACATTTATTACTACAACTACCATTCTGAGATTCGCATTGCACTTCGTACGTCATTTAATGTCAGTCATTGAAAAAGATCAAGCGTCCAATCAATCACAGGACAGACCCCGAAAAATTAGGGAGCCAACTTTTAAAATGTGAGAACGCAAGGCGACTTTCATGTGCATGTACATGCGTTGATGATCCCGTCAATACAATACTAGTCGAATACGTAGACTTCTACAGGGCCTTCTAAGTAATGCGCGCGGGGTATAATTCAAACCTCTGCCCCCATCCGTACCATTACCCCTAAAAGCAAGTCGTCTCCAGGAGACGAAATTTACAGTACCGTACGACTGTACCGTACTGGTACCAAAAGCAACCCACAGCTCCAGTACGACTGTACCAGCCTATCATTTCTTATCGTTCGACCCCTGGAAAAATTGTAACAACAAACTTGGCCCTGGAAGAGGCTAGCTTGATTATTTGTACATGAAGCTATCCGGATAGACAGCGGCAGTTTTGTAGCTCCTTGGTATGAGCCTGCATACAACATCGTGGCAACAGAAGATGTGGCGACCACCCAGAAACTCTTGCAAAGCTCTCAAGGTATTAAATAGTGTAGTAGGTGTACTGTACAAAGCCACTGTACCGCCGTGATGTTTAAATAATGTGGTGCCAGCTTTGGACCTCGCACCTCACACTTGTCCTTGAGACTGCAGAGTTAGACTAGTTGTTGTCAAATGACAAATGACTTGGATGCTTCCGTAGATAACAACCCTTCTAAAAAAACCTTACTACTAGAGCTAGCTAGCTAGCTAGCTAGTAATTAAAAGCATGAGAAGTGAGAAGGGCTGCGAGGACATAAAAGAAAGATGCTGAGTCTTGTGAAAAGTAGGTAGATGAGGTAATATATTATAGATATCAATTGGTACTTTCTCTTTAACTCCCTCTGCTCGTTGTCTCTGGGTGGCTGCTGTCGTTACACCCCAAGATTCACCATTCACCTCTGGCGGTTCATGTCCAAGACCTTCTTGCCCTGGCTGGTTGTTGTCGAGACGTTGAGACTGTCACTTATACGAGTTTGAAGAAACTGAGGGGCGGTTGTCTACCGTACAGTACCACAACACGACAAAGCTTAGAGGGACGATAGCACCATTTTGCAGACCTGTGCTGAAGGAAGAAGATGGCAGACGATGGCGGTACACCCAACAACAATAATGTCAAGAAGAAGAAGACGAAACGGGGCAGCACTCGGAACAAGGAGGGGATGTCATCGTCTGGGCGGGTTTCTTCTTCGCGGCGTGGCCGTGACAGCACGACGGAAGGAGTCGAAGAACAGAGACAGCGAAGCCAAAGCAACGACAAGAAACCCCGTCGCGATTCTCGAAGAAGCAGTGGGATCGGCATGGGCGCATCGGGCAAACATCACGACGGGGCCAACAAGTCTCCTGCACGAATACGAAAGTCAAAGGCTTCTGCAGATCCAGGAACAGCAGCACCACAACAGCATCATAGCAGTCGAGGAGAACGAACGCAACCCAACAAGAACGAGCGCAGTCGATCCCGAAGTCCTACTCGATCACCTTCCAAAACCGAGAAAGGCGGGGCTCCTCGATTGCCGCATAGAACCGTCAGTGGATGCTCAGAGCTTCAAGCTACATTGGATGCGGCGAGAAATAAACCAAAGGACAATTTTGAGGAGGCCAGCCTGGGAGACTTCCAGAAATACTCGCAACAACAAAAGGACAAACGGTCAACTGGACTCGCTGGTTCCACGTTGAGTAAGAATATGATTCCAGAAGCCAGTCTGGGGAGCTTTACCGCATTTCACAAAAATTACCAACAAGAGGCTTTGCTGGGATTGCACGATGACGACGAAGACCCCGTAGCGCCCTATGGAGGCAAAAATAAGAAGCAAACCCCGCCTCAACTACTGCAACAACAAACACAACAGCAACAACATGAACAATCGGCCAGTCTTGGGAATCTCATGAATCCAATGAAACAATACGGGGGTGGCGCTGTCAAACCGTCCACTGCGGGTGTAGAAGCAAGCTTGGGAAGCTTCACAGCCTTTCACAAAAACTACGAGCAAGAACAATTACTGGGGCTTCACAACTCCAACATGAGTGCAGCAATACCACCTCCATCACAAGCAGCAACAGCAAAGGAAAGTGGATCTGTCATCCCGGAAGAAAGCATGGGAGATTTCGTGCAAGCGGCAAGCAAAGAAAAGGCATTGTCGCAAAAAACAGAGACGCCAGATCGGCATGGGAGGTCCTCAAAACCCAAAAAAGGGGAACGAGACTCGGACGCAAAGGAAAAAGAATTTGATCCAGCAACAATGCCAAGTTCCAGAATAAAGTACTTGGGAAAGCGTGGGGGCGTTGGCTACAAAATCATGGTCGACACACCCGGGGGACACTCTCCTGAGCCCATGAAGATTGTTGTGGCTATTGAATATGAAGATGACGACGACGATGGAGAATCAGATGATTCAGATGACAGTGAGCACGACGACGAGAATGAAAACCCCGTGGAGACTAGTGCTGCCGAGTCCGTGACATCGTGGCATCGACAATCTTCTAAAAAGCCAGGACAAGACAGTAAACTCATGGACAGTGGGCAAGTTCCAATAGCCCCAACCATACAGGACAGTACTGCGACCAAAGATAAGGCGCCAACCCATCATCGAAAGAAACGCCACCCGCGAAAAACGTCAGAAGATGGGACGAAACAAAAACCGACAAAAGAAGACGAGGAGGAGGAGAATCATTCCGAGGAAGACGACGACGACGACGACCAAGTAGCTCCGCTTGCTGCAAGTCTAAGTCGTTGGAGTAACCCGCCATCATCAGGTGGGCCTGCACTGAACCAGCCGGAAAGAGAAAAGTCTGGTCATTCGCGTTCTACATCAACAAACTCGACCATGTCGTCCGTTACTTTGGAATCAGTGCTAGAACGCGGAGCCGTGGCGATTCAAAGTGACGCCTGTCCCTCGAATGCAAATGCACTCCAACGACAACCCGCTGGGAAACCCAGGGTTCGTAGGGCATCCGGAGCAGGCAGTCTTAGACGACCGTCCGTCGCACCTCACAATTTGGGTACAAAGAGGGGTCTCTTGCTGCGACAACAATCGGAGGCTTCCATGATGTCAACTGGAACAACAAAATCCAACGATTCTTCGTGGCAGGGGAACAACGACATGCCCGAGGATTATCAGGCCTCGTTCATGCAATTGAACCTCATGGACCTTGAGAAAACGCAAATACAGACCAATGAGTCTGTGCAGCAAACGCAGCTACCTGATGAGCTTAAATCAGGGGTCGAGCTTATTGGACGGAGCAACCACAATCAACAGGGTGATTCTCCCAAAATGGAATTGGAAAGCATTCCTGAAGGGAGGGACCCCACAGTCGCTGCGTCTGAGTTGCTTGGGATGAAGACCATGTTGAAGCACATTAAAAGGGTTGCACCGAAGAGAAGCAGATCCTTCGAATTCGACCGAAATATGCCGAAAGAAATGTGGAACAAAATGTTTGCCAAGTCCCAAAAAGGTGCTTTACCAGGCAGCCAGTACGTGGACGACGACGATTCGATCGAGCTTGAGGAGGAGGAGGAGAAAGTGGAGAGCACCAAAAATGAAGAAGCGGATACAGCAGCGCAACAAAAGGATGACAAAGGCGTCGGCGGCGAAACGGGAGACGGGACATCTACAAGTGTCACAGCCGGACTATTCAACACGATCAAGAGAGTGACAAGTCTGGGTCCTACTGTACAGTACGGTCCATCGGATAAGGAAAAGACCGCGCCTGCGAAGGAAAAGTCGATCTGGAGTTCGGCAATGAAGAAAGTTCTTCCGACAATGAATTCGACAGAGGACGAAATTGATCCCTCGCAACTAGAGAATGACAAGGATGCCATTGACGTTTCTGAAAAGTCTTTGGAATTGGAAGGCATATTGCAGGAATTGGACCAATCATTGGCCATTAACGATGTTGACCTCGCACCAGAGCCACCAACCCTTACTCCACCGGCACATCGCCGCCGGTCAGAGGATAGAGGAGATGGTTCTGCCAGAGGCCCCAGGACAGGAACTCATTTGGGCAACGAAGCGCCAAAGAAGGGGGGCACAGCGCGCACCCGGGCTGCCAGAGCACAGCAAGTACATAATCGGTCCTTGAGAGACACGTTGGATTTTCTTTCAGCGGAGCAGGACGACGACGAGCTGCCACAACTGGACGCCATCAAGGAAGAGGATCCAAAGCAGCGGAAGCCACGAGTTAGAGCACGTCGCAAGCCTCCGAACAGGACCAAATCGGACGACAGCGGAATGGGGAGGGCAGCGCCCTCGAGAGCTAAATCATCCGATGCCTCCGGACGAGGTTTGATGGCTCGGACTCGATCTAACGAGAGCTCCCCGGGGCGGCCAGTACGAGAATCGGTGAAAAAGCTGCACTCTAGTTTCTCTGGAGTGGATCCAAGTGACCTTCCCGGAAGAAGCAGGGAAAAGAAAGAAGCCCCGCCAAGAACGAAGTCAAGGGATGGCCCGGGGCATCATCACAAGGACAACTCAGTCCGCACTGGGAGGGCCGACAAGGGGCTGCGAGGATCGGCCGGTAGAAAGCAGAGACCTGTGCGAAAGAAATCTACGGAGGAACCGCAGGAAAAAGCGGAATCCTCAGGGCACTATCGGGGAGTACGGATTCCAAAAAATGCCACGGAGAACGAGGTTCGAGAACTCCTAGACTATCATTAGCTAACCAGGCAGATTATGTGCGTCTCGCTCTCTCGTTTGTTTAAACAGTAGAAGAATTCTCCCAAGCACTGGCTACTGTTATGTATGAAGATTCACATTAGAGCGGACGCAAGTAGCGAGGACCCGGTCTGGGATTCACCCAGCGCTTGCGTGTCGGTACGATGTCATCGTCGGGGTTCTTGGATGCGAGGTTGGATTTAGTGGCATCGAAACTGGTTGGTTTGGGGGACGGAACAGAGCTGAACTGTCGAGAGCTGGGTTGTACTGTGCTCGGTTGAGACACAGTCTTATTCGCCACGGGAGGGGCTTGCTGTATCGTTGCGCTTGGCTTCCTTTCGATAGCTTCCACTGCTTCTTCCTCTCCAGTGGTGTCGTCGTCTTCAACATCAAGCGCCAGGTCATCGTCCTCACCCCATCCATCATCTAAGCCAAGATCTTCGTCATCATCAATATCGTCTTTTTGCGCTGTTTGGGGCGCCGGAACAGGTACAGTAGGGGCAGCAGGAACAGGAAGCTGTGCAGGTTGCGACGGAGCCGGTGGCGTGGGAAGAGGTTTCGTCATGCGACTTAGCCAAGGAGAAGTCTTCTTTTCGGGCTGTGTTGCTGGTATTGGCTGTGACAGAGGTGCAGCCGGTGGCCCTTGACTAGGAGTGGGCTTTTCTTCCTGGCGATATAACTGAACCATTGGAGCAGCTCCCCCTGCAGGCCGAGGAAAACTTGATGGAGGCTGTGGCGGTGCATGTGGATTGCCGTAATGCTCATAGATCGAAGGATCTTCTTCTGGCAAAGTCACCGACTTGGCAATCGCCCCCATGAAGCTCCCCAATAGTGATGTTGGACGGGCCTGAGGCACTGCCGGTGGTGGTCTCGCAGCTTGAGGTGGATAGGACACAGGGACCGTGTCATCTCCAGTAGGCATGATGTTGTTGGAGAGCCTCTGTTGCTGCTGTGCATTATTTTGTAATTGTCTCTGATAGGCTTCCTGTTCCTGCATGGCGGCTTCCAGAACCGAGCCGTCTGTTGTTGGCAGTATCTTTTGCATCATGTTCATTTTAGTGGAGAAACCGGCCACAGAATCCAGTTGTTTCCATGCCGACTTGAGTCCCACGGTTGAGTTCTGGAGCATGTTTTGGGATTGTTGCAGAAAGACATCACGAAACGTGTCATTGTCCTCGAACGGATTTGGTCCACCAGGAGTTTGTGGAAACGGTGACATGGGCGGATGTTCCAATAGACCTGATTCTACCAAGAATTGAGCCGTGGGCCGCAATACTTCCATCGATGGAATAATGATATCCATGGTTTGCAGTTTGTAGTCAATTGTGGCAGGATCTTGTGGATTCGTTGGGACACCCAATGCAATGTGGACTTTTAAATTTGCCACAGGATATCTGTCACCAGATGGTTCCGGCAGGGACAGTACCAACTGACTGGTGCACTCCACGAGGCCACCTTCAATGCCTGGACTAAATCTTAGGACAAACTTGCAAGCATTCGCCAGACAGGTCGCCATGTATTGAGGGCGAACAAGTCCATCAGGCTTTGTCATGACTTGTAACAAATCTGCCAGCAGAGATTGATTGGCACAGCGTACCAACAAGTCGAGCTCATTCTGTAGCTTAAATAGCTGTGCAATTTCTTGCTTGTTGTCGACCACAGTGGGCTCTTCGCCGCTGGCATGTAGTAACATGACTTGATAATCCATGCGAGCGAGCTCCTTTTCGATCGTGTACTCGCGCAATTGCGGCCTCTCGCGGTAGTAATGAAGCAACTCTTGCGCCTTTTCGGGATGATTGTATTCTGCTTGAAGCACAGCATTGATGGAAGGCAGAAGAATCATGAGAGATTCCACATACGAGACGAGCTCGTGGTACACATTTTCCACTTGTGGATTGGATTTTTGTCGCGGAGCTGGAGTTTGAACCTGAAGAGGCTGAGGATCCTCTGTATCCGACAAGTCCAGGTCATCGTCATCACCCCACCCCGAGTCTTCTGTCTGTGCGGCAACTGGGGGTGGTGCCAACGGTTGGTCCACTTCCAGATCATCCAGATCGTCGCCCCATCCTTCTCCTTGGTCAACATCTGCTGACGGATTCAATTCGCCTACATCGTCTTCGTCGTCAATCAGATCGTCGAGATCTTCGCCCCACCCGTCATCAAAGTCGTCGTCGGCCATTGTCTTTTTGCTGTATCCTCGTTTTTATGTCCACTCGATCATTCAGAACTGTCATCATGTTGGCTTCGATGAGAAGGGTACCGGTACATGTACTGGTATCCGCCATCGACTGTTAGCGGTTCTGATAGCTTTAAAACAGCTTGACCAGTCGCTGAGCTGGCTTTGTCCTCGTGACCTGGACAGGAAGCCTGCTTTGTAAGAGGTAGATGTGGTAATAATGATGATTGTTTTGGCAAAATTAGTTCTATATTTACCGTATCTACCTAGCATTTTCTGTTTCCAAAGCCTGGAACATTTTTTGCGGAAGCGCCGAATGTAGGAAAGAAACATGTTGGGACAAAGGAGGAAAAGAGCTGATGAGCTGCAAGAGCTGCTGCAAGCAAGGTACAGTATTACAATGCATGGTGTTGCAAATAAATGGTTTGCCCATGGCAAGCTCATTATTTTTTGACCAGCCAAGAGAATGAATAACAAGAATACAAGTCTTTCCCCTTCCTCCTCCAATCCAAAACCTGGAAGGACCAGGAGACATGTGCTTTGTGCAGCAATTTTCATCTTCCTTGCCCTTGTATCGATGGCCCTTGGATTTGGGCATGCTCGAGGTCTGGAAGATACACGTACAGTCACCTTCAAGCGCAAAGCTGTCTTGAAAGATACTTCTTCGGATATCTCCAAGAAGAACAAGATTACAGAGGAGAACGCTTTTTTGAGCCAAGGCAGATTCCAAGAACTGGCTGCCAGGAATAAGCTCAAGACACTCTCCTGGGTTACCAGTTTTTGGGCCGAGCAACCGACAGAAGAAGGAACACCCAAAAACAAACTTCATCGAGCTGAAATCATGGCATCCATTGCAAACAACCTAAACAATCCACATTTTGATCAGGTAGTCATAATCCTCGATTCTGCCACTGAGCTTTCCAATTGTGATCACTTTCGATCCAAAATGAAACAATTTCAACGAAGGTTTCGACGCTGGAGCGACGACAACCAGATTCATGATGTATTATTACCCAAAAACAAGAACAAGCCAATTCTCACCTGCATCGATCGACCAGAAGGACAGCCAAGTTACTTTGACATGTTCCGCTATGCCAGCAATCCAGACATTGTTACCAGTGAGGTTGTCATCATGGGTAATGCAGATCAAGCATTTGATGACAGTGTCTCATGGGCCAGCCTTATCAAAAACCGCACACTGCTGACCTTGCCAACACAAGGATACCAGCAAGATAGAGCTCCACCCAGGGTTCAAGCATTCTTTCAGTTTGCCTCCACTCAGGGTGTTTCCAAGCGGAAATCCAAAACAGAGTCCGGGACTGTCAACATTCCCAATCGATGTGCAAAAGCTACTACTTTATCCTGGGATAGCTACGTCTTTCCTCGTGCACTGTTGGAGGAAAAAATCAGCGAGACCGCCTTTCAACGGGGAGTGCTCACAGGTCCCAATGGCGAACCCAATGGGATGGCCTACTTTCCCATGAATATGCAGGGAGCTGAGGATGCGGCATTGTGGGCCGTGACCAAAAAACTACGCAACATTCAAGTTGCCTATGGTTGTGATATCATAAAAACGTGGCACTTTCATGCTGCCCGCAAGATGCATCTGAGCGGCGGAAAGCAAATCCATTGGGACTGGCAGCATCCAATAACAATCAGCGGCAAGGCGCACACCAGAGTGGAATTCAACAACACTTTGCTGGTCCCCACTCCATGGAGAAAGCCTCGCGATGAGCTTGATGACGCCTTTGTGATCCAGCCTGCCGAGTTTATGCAGCAATAACAAGAAGTATGCAGTTTTTGAATAAGAATTATTAATAATAGAGGGTTGCATTTAATTTATGGGAATGGGCTTGGCAGTCAAGACTTCCCCTTTGCCTCTCCAATTTCGTGTTTTGATAACCCTGTGCGGTATAGCCGTTCCCGTTGTCGTTCTTGGTAGTAAGTGTGGTGCTGTGTGGCCTTGAGTTCCAGAGAAACTTGCAGTGTCGCCGCAGTCCCATCTTTGCCCAATCCCTGATGGATACCTCAAAGACAAGGAGCTCAAGGTTGAAGCAAGATACCGTCGCAAAAATGAACCAGTAGGCGGGAAATTGGTGATTCCCAATCAATAGGACCGGACCTCAGACCTCAGGAGACATCAAACCCCGCCTGCCCCGGCCAGCCTTTTTAGCTAGCTAGTAGAAAGTGGCCATTTCCTCAAGTTCCTCGGACGAAGCCGAACTTGCCTCAGGCTCGAAGATGCCAGATTTGTAGGCGCCCTTGGTCCGGAGAGCATTCATCAACTGGCGAAGGCCATCTCGGCCTTTGCTATCGGTCGGTGCGGGATTCCAACCGATACCGTCTCCTTCACTTCGAAGTCCGTCCAAAAGGGACTTCACTGACTGTGAATACTTCTTGTCGTCAGCTAGCGCATGAAGCAGCTGCTCCAGCGTGCCATCCTGCTCTGACGAACGAAGAAATTGCAAGAACAGATCCAGTTCGGTATAGTAGCAACGATACTGAAAAGATTGAACCAAAAGAACCAATACCTGAATCTGCCTTTCAATTTCTCTCTTTGACCCCATCGTCAGCTTCAGGGTGTCCACCAGAGAATTGAATTCGCGCAACATTTCTGGCTCACTACCGGCGAAAGCCGGAAATAGAGCTGGGAGCAAGTTCGATGCTTTGATCTGCGCAGCTCGATCCTCCACTTTAATCTTCTGCAAATGCATCAAGAAATACTTGATCTCCTTTCGTTTGTGTAGTTGCCGTACCCGTCGTCGTTGGTACGAAGCCTTGCGGTTGACTGCACAATATACATGTACCACATTGACTGGAATATCAATTAGATACCCAAACAGCCTTCAATACACAACTCCAGTACTGGTAGAGTCGAGTCCAGTCAAGTCCCCCTGATCGCATGCCTGTCTATTCTTTGACCTCCGCGGTGCTGCCCATGGCTAAACTCGACTCGTTGATTTGGTTTCGTCCCGCAACGACCAACATAGTTTCTCAACCCGATAACACACCCTGCCCTGGGAGCTCCACTTTCCCCGCATGAAATGTCATGAGCGCTACCTTTTTATCGTTGGGCAAGTGTGAGTAAGTGGGAGACAAGTCCTCTTGCGAAATGGAGGTTAGGTTGGCTGTAGGGCAATCCTTCGCGACGACATGAGTATGGTAATAGCGTTCGACAATCTCTTGGCCGCTAGGATCATTGTACCCCGCCTGAAGGCTCCCCCAGGATATACATTCCTTTTCACGATCTTTAAAGTAGTCAATGGTGGTATGTTGATAGGTGAAATCCAAAAAGCGGTGAATTCGGTCCGGAGGGCCAAAGGCATAGACCGCCAAGGAATGCACCAACAAGTCCCCGAATCGCTTTCGATAGAAAAAGCCACGTCGATCAATATCGTGGAGGAACTTGGTAACGTTGGGCGAGAGAAAGAATTGCAAGTCAGCAATGAAAAAGTTGTTGTAAAAGCCACAGAGATTGGGATCAATGTATCGTTGCGAGTGATTGCCCAGACTCTTGCGCCACTTTTTGAACCATAGTTTGGGGAGTGTTTCGGCCAATTCAAAGGCACACATGCGATAGGCATAGATGTATTGTTGCGATTGCATAAGGTCAAATAGATCGTATTGAATTGGTGATAGAATAAAGGAATCTTCATCGAGCCGTGCAATGTACCGATAGTTGCACGGTGGTTGTTGTTGGTTGAGATCTTGGAAAAAGTGCCAGAGCTGCATTCCAAACCAGCGGCACATGTGTCTGTATCCGACGGGATATATTTCACTTCCCTTCCACGAATCTGGATTGTCGTGTTGAAGTAGATCTGGTAGCGACCAATATACAGTATTGTTGAGATCTACCAGTCGGAGAATGCCTTTTCCTTCTTTCTCGTTGAGGACAAGGCGGTTCTCGATGTACTCCAGGTCGGCCTCATCAAAGTCTCCCGTGTGGAACAGAAATATGTCCACATTTGCTCGATGATTGCTAATGGCTAGGTAGTTTTGCCGAAACAGATCCAGCGTTTTGACCAGCAGACCCAAGCTGTCTCGTCCCGATGTAGAACTCTTCTTTTGTGCGAGTAGAACCCAGGCATTTCTCTCAAAACGAGGCGATGAATCACAGACCGAATCTCCACGAGTTCTTTTGACTATAACACCTTGACGAACACCCTCTCGAATACTCACAGTACTGGGAACGTAGAATTCCTGGACGGCCGCATCGACAGCATCAGAGGAGTCGCTTGCGGGTACAGTGGGAAAGAGAAACCAAGAGCCAAGCACCAATGCCACCACTGCGAGTTTCCACCAATTCCGTTCCTTCAAAGTAGCTTCACTTGATTGATGACTACTAGTAGATAAGGGACTGTTGGTTGCT
Source organism: Seminavis robusta (assembly GCA_903772945.1). Taxonomy (NCBI): domain Eukaryota; phylum Bacillariophyta; class Bacillariophyceae; order Naviculales; family Naviculaceae; genus Seminavis; species Seminavis robusta. Next base: position 31,735 of record CAICTM010000899.1, on the reverse strand, counting down.
TGGGCAGAAGGTCGAGCATTGTATCTCCACCTTGCCGCCATTGCTTCATCATCTTTCAAGAGCTCTTTCAAGTGACATCGGTTGGTCAAGTCGCCACCGATGGGCTTATTATCTTTGAATGCCAAATGCTTCGGGAAAGGATTTAGAGATGGATATTTTACCCCTTCTCATCGTCTCGATCTCGATCCGCCATTTTCATTTCAGCACATCACATAAGAACAGAGCCCAGAACCTTTGGAGTGCAAGCGATTCTAGAGTTGTTTTGAAGCAAGCAGACGATTGGCCATGGGGATTGAAGAAGAAATACAGGAGAAGGTATGATGTTTTTATGGTTATTCCTTTGATGGAGGTCCATCTTGACAAAGACACTGCCTCGTTTCTCATACTGCACGGTCCTCTTCCTACCGTCCGCAGGTCGCAAAAGCACTGGAAGCCGAGCACGTTGCCTGTACCGACATTTCGGGTGGATCGTCCTGCGATGGTGGCTATAAATTGGAGCTAATTGTTGTGAGCCCCAAGTTCGAAGGGGTGGCGTTGCTCAAGCGGCATCGGATGGTCAATGAGATTTTGCAGGAAGACATGAGCAAAATTCATGCTCTCACCATGAAGACATGGACGCCAGCGCAATATGAGAGTAAAAAGTAACCAATCATTTTCTTCTGGTTTCTTTCTCCAGGCATTCACAGAGTTGGGGCAATGATAACGTATGATCAGCAAAATATGGGCCCCTTCATCCATTATTCATGCCCATCAGACCTAACATGCACGGCAGAATGTGTCTTCTGGCTACCATAGCATAGATGAATACATCTACATTTCTTCGTCGTCATCTCCTTCTTCTTGGATCCTCCACTGGGTGAGCTCCATGAGGTCGTTCTCGGAGAAATCCGTGGCAGACTTGCTCCCAGCACCATTATCATAGTAGCAATGATCCAGTTTGCCCCAATCGGTAGGGTCCAATGGGTGATCGGGATCACAGGCATCTCGCAGTTGACGCACAGCGTGTTGGAGTACTCGTTCGGCCGTCTTCCAATCATCTTTGGGGACGTAGCCAATCAACAGACCAGCGGGCCGAACCAAGTCCAAGCATCTGCCCAAGGAAAGCAATGCTCCTTCCAACACCACATCCAGAGGATAATCGCTGTTGCTCACGTATTGACGAAGTGTGGATTTGAGAGATGGCTGGCTCTTGTAAAAATGTTCCATATCATTGACAAAGGACCTGCGGATGGATACCAGTACTCGGTAATTGTCGCGTTGAAAGAATTCCGTCTAATGATCGAGAACGCAAGCAACCACATCACGAAACATCACACAACCGCAAAAACACAGTTTGGGTTTGAGAAGAGGGGACAATGCAATTGCAAGAATGGTCGATTCGATTCCCAATGGGCACTACATGTACCGGTACAGTACTTACACCATCCACCACTCCTCGAATATTCACCAAGACAGGGGTGAGCTCTTCGGCCAACAGGTAGCATTTTCCCAAATGTGCCGTCATGGCATCCTTAAAGTGAACGTACGGATACGTGGAAAACCGGTAGCTCCACGTCGTCTGGACCATGCCACGATTGCTGTTGCCACCACGACCCTCCTGTTCTAGTTCCAACAAGTGCCTCAATACGGATTGTTGTGGAGATCTGTAGTGAATGTCATTGATTCGACAGAGATCGTAATCCGAAGAGAAAAGGGTAAAGTGAAGTTGGACTTTGTTCCTGGACACAGAAAATGGAGTTGGGATGATGCGATGGTGGTAATCATCTTCCATGTCGTCCTCATCCTCATAATCGTCACTGTCCGTGGCAACCCCTTGCGTTCTTCTAACTGGTTCCTTGAGCCATTCTGGAACATACTCTTTCATAAGATGTCGCATGACATGTTTTAACGCTCCCTTACCCAAGGTGGTCTTTTCCAAGAGAATGTCCACCCCCTCCAATGATATTTGATTGGCTTCACACAGGTGCTTAAAGTAGATGTATCCGGCATCGGCATCCGACACCAAATTTCCACTGCATGTGCCACCCAAAAAGCAAATCACAGTGGGTTGATAAGGACCCTCCTCATTATTTGTAGCATCTCCCTCTTCTTCTTCCTCCTCACTTGTCTTTTTATTCTCCTCTTCATGTGAGTTGTCGGATTGCATAGCCTTGGCCAGAGTCCGCAGACGACAGGCATATTCGAGTGTCACTTGATCCTGTACCAATGGTTTGGAAATGACGACCGCCACATGTTTCACGAGATGTGCGTTGGTTGTGGCACTCGTCGTCGTTGTGGTGAGATTTACTCCAAAGGCCAAGGCGGCACGTTGTTGCTGCCGTTGACTCTTTTGCCATTGCGCGTCATTTTCTTCCAGTAAGGATCGCATGGAATCTCGGGTAATTCCGGGTGGTGGATTGGTCGTCCCATGGACATTGAACGTAGCCGTCCCATCAGATGCTGCCCGTAGTTCTTTGTCAATAATACGTGTCAATTGCGTCAATGTGGCCAGGCGTGGCTGTTCTGTGGTACTACTAGTCCTAGTCGAAGAAGTAGAAGAGGATCTAGTGGCCGTGGCAGTGGAATTGGAAAAGGGTCGTTTGGCCGATGATTCTTCGAGCACTTGCTGTTTCTTGCTGGCATAATCGGCCTCAATGGCAGCTGCTTTTGCCTTGGCAGTGGCTCGTTGCAACCGTTGTGTCAGGGATGCTTTAGACTTTTGCTTCTTGACGGATGTTGACTTGACTTTGGTACCGATACTACTACTTGCATCACTTGTTGTCTTTTTGCCTGTTGTTGTCGAAGTTGCCGTCTTGCCGAGTTTTCGCTTGGCTGCCTTTTTCCTTCGTTCTAAGAGAACTCTCTTCTCTCCTTCTTCTCGCTTTCGAAGTTCTCGGGACGAAATGGCCCACAAGCCATGATGAGGAGTTCCTTTGACTCGCCTTTCGGATGGAAGGCAAGGGACCGGCGAGAAAGCGTTCAAAGGTTTCCCCGTCCATAGGGTCAGAAGCGCCAAAAGCAAGGCTCTCAAAGCAGCCGACTTTCCAGACATTGTATTATCGTTTCATATGGTATGAGAATGAATCGAATCAAGCAACACCAACCGTCGGATAATTGCTAATGATGGCTGGGATCATCGGATTTTCAGATCCGAAGATCGAGAAACGGGCAGCTGTTGATGGGTGTTCCAACCTGCAGAGCTGTTTATGGATTTTAACTGTTAAAGCAGCAAAGCGGTTTGAAATTTCTGAATACCCCAACTCTGCTGACGCACCACTTTTTCTCTTCTGCGAGTGAATTCATGCCGATGTCATCAAGAAGCATGAAGCAATCACGCCAACACAACATTGCTTTACTGTTGCGGCGGTCGTACAGAAGAGCTGTGCACCTTTTATACCATGGGCGAAACCAAGAAAAGCACTTCCTCCTCTTTCCCCATGTTGATTGTTAGTTCCTTTGTCGTGATACTATTGGGGATCCTTCTCGCAAGCCCCCAGCCCGACCTGAAATGGGAGGAGGACATTCTGCCATTGGCTCGACAATATGCTACCAAGAATGGTGGCAGTACTGGTTATCCACTGGATGGAGTCAAGGTCGTGATTACTGGAGCGACCAATGGAATTGGGCTCGGTCTAGTCAAACGATTCACATCCATGGGAGCCACTGTGATTGCCCTGGGTCGGTCGCCCACCAAACTCCAGGCGCTGCAGAACCAGATAGGCAATACTGGCAATAAATTGGTGACAGTGCAAGTCCAGTTGGAAGATTTGGAATCGGTTCAAAAGGCTTCGAACGAAATATCCAGTCAGTTTGACAGTATCGACATGCTCATCAACAATGCCGGCATTCATTATTCGTCAGGAAACCACCACCACAAGAACGGAGCATCACCTACCACTGCCCAAGGGATTGATCTATCCTATGGAATCAATTATCTGTCACATTTCTTGTTGACAGAGAGATTCCTGCCTTTGCTGCAGAACTCGACCCATCATCCTGCCGTCATTCAGATCTCCTCTACGTTTCACTTTGGAGCGGATGGAAGTGAACTCGTTGTAGATGACGACAAGAACAACGATAATGACAACAATCAAGAACCTCTACCATTGGTAGCCGCACCCGGAGGATTAAAGGGATTTTATAGCGACCAAAGGGCTTATGCCAACTCCAAACTAGCACAATTACTACACGCCCGAGCCTTGCAACGACGGTATCCCAACATTCGATTCAAGAGCATTTGTCCCTGCTGGGTAGGAACTGGCATTGCCGGTAGAAACGTCTATGGGTTTTTCCTGGGGCGGATTGCATTTCCGCATGATAGCTTTGGCATCAAGTCGGCACTCGTGGCGGCGTTGGATATCAAGGCAGGGAACGATCAAGATTACTTTTCCAACTCGCATTGGACGCAGGCTCCCAACGTCCTGATGCCCAAACTATTCTATGCACCGTGGGTATATCGGCACACACCCGTGCGTGATGCCATTGTGCAAGGCTTTGCAGGACTTCTTCTACCAATGCAAAAGTTTGTGGCATCAGTACAAGCACGACAATCATCGCCGGAATCCTACAATGAAACCTTGCAAGAGGCGCTCTATCAGTGGAGCTATCAAACTGTCAGAGAGTATCTGGTAGAATAAAAGGCAGATACTAGCTGGATTTGTCCTTGATGAAACTCTGTGAGAAGGTTTCAATGGATAATCATGGGTGACTCCTACTAGTTCTCTCTTGTCAGCATTAAATTAACTTCCTCAAGTTCGTCTGGGATTTGGTCCTAGAGGTGGACAAGGGTAGTTTCTGGTGTGGAATGTGGAGTGGGGCTTGTAGATGGTACGGTTGCGGTGCCAGGAGATGGCCATGATGTTGATGGCCCGTGGTAGCGGGAGTGGGGCCCCGAGAAGGACGGTGTTGATGGACCACTTGCTTCTTGCTTGTGGGGCCTTTGTGGGGCCTTTGTGGGGGACCAAATTATGGCGCTAGAGTAGGTACTGGAGTCGGACCAGGTGTTCGTCGAGATCTACCGGTAGGTCCAGGCATTGGTATGGGAGTGGGCCGTGGTGGTGATGGGCCTAGCTAGACTCCAGTAGGGAACATGGTGGGCAACAGCAGGAAGGCTAGCAAACACACCACTTTGGCCGTCGTGGAAGCATGAATTATCGATCAAAAATCAACCGATTTGGTTTACAACCGATTTGGTTTACTAGTAAACAAAACGATAAAGTTTATGAATATTTCGTTAAAAATACCAAAATGATTGTCCACGACCCACGACGAGTCGAGTCGAGTCTGACCCTCTTTTTCACTCTTCATTGACCATTGACAACATCTATCTTTAGCACCCATGGATATCTCCTTTCAAGTCGACCAGAGCGCCAACACAGCGTTGGTAGGCGGTAGCCTCTCTGGAAATGTGATCCTGAAAGCCAGTAAACAGATTCGAGCCGACAAAATATCTTTGTATTTCAAAGGCAAGGAGTACACTACCGTGCGTCACGACCATCATTTCGCTACTGACCAACATCAGTTCTTGCGCTTGGATCTTGAAATTCCGAACGAAAGATCGATCATTGTAGAGAAAACAGTGGAACCTGGTACCTATGAGATTCCCTTCTCCTTCCAAATTCCTGTAACCGTGCCACCCAGCATGGAAGTGAAGCAGAGGCGTGGATTGCACAGCGAGAGCGCCAAGATTGGCTATTTTCTACGGGCCATCGTGGGTGGATCCGGTATCATCAAGGACTATGATTCCAAATGCGAAATTAAAGTGGTCTCACCGCCGACTGTATCGCCTCGCGAGACTGTTGTGCCTCATGTCGAACAGCCGATGGTTCATCCTGTTGGACATTCTGGCTCTCTTGGATTGAAACATGATGCTGGGGAGATTACATGTGGTGTCAAAGTATTGGACACCGAGCTAGTTAGCGGCCAAGAGCCACAGATGATCCTATCCATCATCAACGACAGCACACTTGCTATAAAGGCTATCCAGCTGGATCTCCAGCAGGTCGTAGCATGGTGGGCTGCTTCCAACAATCCTCTTCATGGACCGGCACAGAAACCTTTTCACAGCGCTAGTGCTACCCAAACGCTAACCACCAAAACGATCCACCTCAACAAGGAAGACGCATTCACGAAACCAAACAGCAACACTGTCAAACTGAGATTGCAAGATCCCAGTCGTCCCCAAGCTAATCACCAACAAATTCTGCAGGAAATATCCAACGGCGACACCACTGCAAAACATATCACACTGCCACCTGTACCCGACCTGTCTCTGACAACATTTCAAGGGCAAAAGATTGGCGTGGTTCATCAAATTAGCATTACTCTACAGACGGACGCAAGCTGCCTCTGCCTGGTTCAGGTTGTCCCTGTCAAGATTCGGTAATGGTATCGCAAAACTCGTCGAACAATCAGACACTTGGCTGCTGTACCGTAGACCTATAACCAAGCTATAGCCCGCGAAATAAACCAGCCAGCACGTGCATGCAGCCCATGTCCATCCCATCGATGACCAAGACTAGTGTGCAATCGACGCCTCGAATGTCCTGACAAGGATTGAAAGTACAGTACTCTTTGTAGTAGACAAGCAACAATGCAGCCAAGCGGTGTCGGCCGCCTTCACTTTTTGGATCAAAAAGAAAGCCGAGTTGAATCGGGACCGCATTGTGTTGTTGAACCTAGGCTTTTGTTCGCAACCGTTTGGTACCATTCCTGCATTTCAGAGTCTGTAATTTCCTGTTAGCTGCCTCTGGATTGGAAGGGTCGATCTTTAGAAGTACCGGTAAGCGGCCACAAGTTCTAATTGCATTGATCATAGACCATTCTATTGCTGTCTGGCTCGTGCTGCCTGGTAAACTCACTTCAATAGGCGCAAGACGGAGCAACCGCCTTTGCTTTGCCTGTGGAAGCAAAAATCTAGAAAGGAAACCACAGTTGCCAACCCAAGATAGATTTAATATCTCCAGCTACAATAGCTAGAAAATTTCATCCCCTCTCGTTATCAACCAAGAAGCCGGTACCTGGTACTTTCTTCAAGATAGATCTACGTTGGGAAGGCAAAGCTGCTCCTAGCTAGTATGTGATGAGAGTATTCACCTTTTAGGTGGAAGCACATGCACTGCTAGCTTGCTAGCTAGCCTAGATTGGTCTGCCCTGGATAGCAAGAAACAAAAAAAATCCTTCTGCGAGCCAAAGCAAAAGTGGAAAAGATTGCTGGCTGCCATCCCAGTTGACCATGTCGTCCTGCTACTGGTACAGGCTGTAGCCAGCTACCGTACGAGTAAGCGGTACGAAAAATGCATGAGAGCTGGAGCTACCCAGCCAACCAGCGGAACAGCAGAGAAGTCACAGAGTGAGTCACAATTGACTACACTGTAGATCTTACAGTTCTACTGGCCAGCTGGTTAGTTGGGAGAGTAGTTACCCATAGACTACTTAGCTTGCCCATGTTTCAATACCGTGGTCTTGCCCTGACCTAAAAGTTCGACATCGTTGCTGCAGCGGTCCCTCTGTGCTCTGTGGTCAAACTATACTAATACTCGTACTGGGCAAGCAAAGTCCCAGCAAACCAATCGGGGTAACGGTACCGGTAGCTGGTGGCTTTCTTTTGTAGCCCTCCGTCATTTCAGGAGTACCGTAATCGAATCGAATCTGGTACTCCAGTACTAGTATCCAGTATTCATGGCTAGCTGGCTATGCTTCTGAGGTTTGAGCTGAGGGCAGACGAGAGCTCATATTTTTTCCGCTTGTCCCACAACCAGCAACCAATTGCAATTATGACCAACATCGTTGCAGAAGCAGCAGCCATGGAAGATGATACTACCCCCCTTGTTAGAATGGAAGAGGCGAGTTACTCTGATACAGAAGAAGATGACACCATTGAGGCTTCAAAGAGCAACGACGACAAGCGCACCGACCTGACGCGCATGAACTCCTTAAAGATATCCGATCTTGATCAAGCGTTCGAGAACGCTACAGTCACCGACAAGCCCCTGTCTCGGAGTCAACGAAGATTCCAGTCTCACAAGCTGTCCAACCGTGGCAACTGGCCTGAGGTCTTCGCGGTGACAAAAGATGAGAAAAAGATTTTTGTGGGTAACCCTCGTTTTGTCAAAGATCCTTTAGCGTCAAAGAGCGACCATGGTCCTTCGGCGTTGTCTTCCTACAGGCTGGCAAAAGATAAGGCGTTTGGATCTTCAGCGACGCACAACTCACTTTCTTCCTTCCTCTCTCTGGAGAGTTTGGAAAGCATCGATGATGACGGCGAAGACTTCTCCCATGTCTGCGTATCCGACGAAGAAGACTCGGAAGAAGATGAAGATGAACAGAACTGTGGTTACCTGGGGCCAAAGATCGGTGGATCTGCCGTCAAGCGACAAAGCTTGGTTCATCGTGGGAGTCCGTCCAGACACCGAAGGAACAGGAGTTCGTCCAGACACCGAAGGAACAGGAGTTCGTCCAGACACCGAAGGAACATCGCAGCAAATTCTCGGGCGAGAAGAGCATCTGCTAGTCATCGCATGAGCCGTACCGTTTGCGGATTGGATCATATGGACGATCACAGCCACACAGACGACTGCCAAGCTTCAGTAAGGAACGAATCTGCCAGGAGATTGTCTGTTACCCAGAGGCTGAGTCGATCCTGCGAACCTGATCTCTTGGGGGAACTCAAACATTCTGATGACTTGGAGAGCGATTCTCGCACTGATAGAAGAGGCAGAAGATCTCCCACTCGGGTTGATCCAAAAGGAAAGAGTTCCTCTGGCTCCTCCAGGAATCCGCGCTTTCGTCGTCAAGTTACCGATGATGGTTCTAGTAGCCACAAAACTAAAACATTGCGCAGTAAATCCCAGACTCAGCTTCGGAGATGCTCCAGCGGCATGGAGGACCGGGTTAGTGCCCGAATGAGTCGCTCGACATCAAGCCTTCAGCAATTTGATTCAGCCAAAACGGGTATCACCGATAGAAAACGCACCAAAGGACTCCAACCCGACAGCAGCAATCGTGGTGGCAAAGACAGCAACCATCGCCGCAAAGCTGGCGGTGATATGGGACTGAGGCGCCAGGACACAAGAGAAGGGCGCCGCAGGAGCGGCAAGACCATGCGAAGACAGAAAAGTCGTTCACTTCCGGCGTCAGAGGCTCGGCTGGCTGTTCGCAGAAGATCCGTTGCTGGGGACAAAATCGAAAATGCCTCGTCACATCGTCAAGGACATACTGAAAAGCCAAGGGTGGGGCGCTCTAGCAGTGGCAAGACCATGCGAAGGCAGAAGAGTCGTTCACTTTCAAGCACTCGCATCAATCTTCGGCGAAGCTCGACTGTTGCCGACGAAAACGATAATCAATTGTCACAGAAGAAGTGCCCTGCCAAGAATCCAGAGGGACGAAACCGGGGATCAATCCGCCGAAGCTCCACAAGCATGGAATGTGACTACCCACGGCGATCCTAACCAGGGACAAGGTCTATCGGGGAATCGAATCAGACATTACTGGAAAGCAAAGCACTAACGTAGATTGAATGGAAAACCTGCCTCTCTACTAGTCGTCTTCCTTGCACAGGTCTGACTGAGTAACAATTGTGATCCATGTTCTGAGCATGGCTGAAACCACCTCAATTCCAGGGTGGGATAACTTCTTCTCCAATGCCTTCTTCTTTCCCAAGTTGATCTCTCGATTGTCTGGACGAGCATAGCTGACCCAGTACCCATCCATGATATTAATCGTGGGGAAGGAATCTTTCACGACCTCATAGGCAACATCATTGAAAAAATCAATGAATTCAGTTGCCACTGGCATGTTTTGAGCGCTTTCTGGTGGCCAAACAACCCCCCAGTTACCATATTTTGGCCAGCCTAGAAAGTACGCGACAAGCATCCAAAACAAGTTTGGAATCAGGTGAGTAAACAAAACCAAAGGCGACTGAACACAATGCGAAGTCTTCATGTACACACCAACTATTGATACGTACCAGCAGTTGTTGATTGAAACACTCGAAGGTCAGCGGGAAAGTTGAGCACTTCTGTAGCAAGTCCTTCAATTGCATAACGATAATGCATGACACAGTGAAATCCATGTTCAGCATCAGTGGCTTGTTCTCCCAGATAGGCTATCCTATCAGCTGCAAATTCATGGCTGCAAAGTCGATGAATGTCATGCATGCCAGTATTGAACAGCACAACATATCGTTCTGGCTTTTCCAGCGATTCATCTTTTCGCGCCAATATTGTCTGAAAGAACCGAGTGACATTGTGATCATGTCCTCCAATCAGGTTGCTCCTTAGTGCTCCTCCGGTCAGGTCAAGATAGGAGGCCCGAATCATGTGTTCGTTGTAGCGTGATTTTTCTCGTTGATCCTCTGGTAGGCCCAGGAACATGGTCTCAAACAGATTACGCTGCAGTTTCATATTTGAATCTCCGATAAAGATGAAATGTAGAGGGCCGTTGGCCTCTGTACACATATTCAGTGGATTCTGAGGATGCTTTGGTGCTATGTGGGGTAGAATCCGACATGTGTCATGCCGATAATCCATCATTATTCCCAATGAATTCTCTGATACTTCATAGCCTGGGAATGTGATCTGGTCTCTGTAGAGATGATTATCAACATGGTTGGGTTGATTGATCTTATCTGTAACAACCCACCGAGCTTTTTCCAAGGCGCTGGTAGCGGACGTTTCCAGTAGTTCGTCCATTGCACAAACTGGCAGTGATTTGTAGCTTGCTTCTAGATTGCTCTTGTATTCGCTTCCTTCTACAACCAAGAAGGGAATAGGAAACCCAGGTAGTAGATATCCCTCATAGGCTGGCTCTGGTTGACCCTCCGGCAAGGGGAATTGCCCAATATGGTCTGGATTGGAGAATGTCAACACCACCTCCAGTGTATATGGCCCTGGATCTTTGGGTAGCAGGGTAATGATGTAACTTCCATCTTTTTCATCCTGCACTTGACCTGCCAAGACTGAGGGTCCGTAGGCCCGAACAAAAAACAAAGCTCCTCCATTTGCACATTCTTCTGCCTCCAAGCACCAAACCTTCAATTCCCAAGGTTTCCCTGCCTCTACTGGCTCAGCAATATAAAAATTTTCGTCCAACTGAAAATACTTGGCCAGAGTCGCCGCAGGTCGTGCCCATCCAGTGTATCCCGGAAGCTCTCCAGGAAGCAATGTCACAAATGGTCCTGAATCCCCCTTCTTCATCCAACTAAAATGTTGCCTCCAGGCTGCAGTCGTTGTCGCTGATTGCTGCTGTTGTCGTAGTCTAGCTTTGTTGGATGAACCAACACTCCCGACAACCAATAGTACCACCACTGCCAGCAGCACAACTACGCCTCCCACCCAAAAATACGGGGGCAGATCTCGCCATTTTTGCAAAAACCCATTACTGGTATCAGCTTCCTCGGTTGATGACGACGTTTCGGTAGAGGAGGCCGTAACTGTGGAATCTCGATTCTTTCGCGTTGATTTTTTCCCTCGTCGAGCCATTGTGATTGTGGATACAAGCCGAATGGCTGGATTCTGGCTTGTTGTGTGGGCTTCTTGATGTATGTTGTTTCGTTGTTGCGTTGCAGCTTTGCGTTCTCCATCGTTTCGGTCATCTCTCAAAAGGAGTGTCATGCTTGAGAGTCCTCAGTCGTCGTTGAGACCTTACAAATAAGCTTGTTAAGCTGCTTGTAAGGAGGGCCAAAATGCTAAAACCTCCACATCCATGGGACCGAGCGGAGCTACGGCTTGGCAAGAAAGGTAGACTACATACATGTAGCAATCAGTAGTTGACACACACAAACACAAAGGCACTCACACAAGAGACATCGTTGGCTCTTCTTTGCTCTACTCTCTGCTCCCTAGTATCTAGCTAGCAAAGGCACTCGGCAAACTATGCCTAAAAAGACGGTTGAAGAATCGCATTTTAGACGAAGAGTGGCATCGAGTTGCCTGAACTTGAGTCAAGGGAGGACAAGCCTCCAGCAGGGGCAGTGCCTGGTACCGACACAAGCAAGCGGATGCAACGATGCAACATCCACCGGCGGTAGCTGTCAGTATCATCCACAACCTAACCAGTAGACTAGTACCGATGTTGGCTGTCTTAATAAAAAAAGCTATTGGGTCAAGGGTCAAGGTTGCAATGCTGCTCAGCACCTGAGACTGATCCTGACATCGTTTTTCTTTGCATTGCTATTATGGGCACCCACGCTCTCCTTCTTCCGGATACCCTGTCAATCCTGTCTCACACCTCCCGAACATGTGCCAAGTGCCAAGCAGGTGTCAATGGTTTCTCTTCAACGTTTTTAGACTTTCCGCCTCATTTTTCCGGAAGAAAGGTTGTGCAATTTTTGCAAATGCATCTCATTGGCTCCTGCTCTGCCGCGAATAAAACTATGACTTAAAGCCAAGCCAACTAAAATACCATGATTTAAAGAATCTTAGTCGCATCAGACACTTTGAAGAAGCACCCCTGTCAGTACCTTCTTCTCAAAGAACTCCTTGGAGCCATTGGGAGACTGGGAGCCAAAAATGTTCCCTTTTTGTCCAACCACCCAAACGACCAAAAGCACGGAGTTTGGTAACCTGGCTTCTCGTCGCTCACCACTGGCTAACTGCCTTGTAACTGACGCACATACTGTGGTACAGAGTAGACCAAGCCGAGAGCAACCAAAAGAGCTCCAAAAGACGAGAGAGCGGCAGATGTGACAGCTACTACCGTACTTGCTTGCTACGATTGTGCTGGTACAGTGATGCAGAGCCGGAGCTTCGTCGTGCCCATCTCTGAATCTCTGGAACAACAAAAACTTGTACCTGGTACAGCCTTTCCAAACTCAGCTTTGGCTTCGGATGATGGGTGGCATCACACAAGAACCCAGCCTCGCTACCGGTCTCATTGTTCCCAATCGTACTAGCTAGTATTCACGAAAACCAGCAAGCCACATCATGGTAGCACCAATAATCACAACGACTGATACTGATGGTATCAGACCGGCCACAATGACAGGCAGACGAGATATTGGACGCAGCACCACCATGAATGCTACCACCAGCAAGAACGACTTTCGAGCTCGCTACTACTCCAAGCTCGGGATCTTTCCTCAACCGCCGTTATCCTCGTGCACCTCTTCCTCCTCCAAGAGTCCAGTACGACTTTTGCATCGACAGAGCAGCAGCGTCTTGTCGACACGCAGCTCTCCACCATGCCTAAGACACAAGAGATCCGTGCTTCACACCACCCCGGCCAAGGATCAAAGGGTATCTTTCCACCCCGAAGTCAAGCTCTATCGCATTAAGCACCATGAAGACTACTCTGATGAAGAGTGGGACAACATGTGGGTAGACGCTGACACACTGGACTATGAGAAGGATCGCAATTCGTTCGAGTTCCACGCGGATGGATCGGACTGGCGCAATGCTACCGAAGAAGAGCACTTTCAAGATGGTGGAGATGGATCACTCATTCATCCTGCCACTTGGGTGGCATACCGCCATCAGTGGGAAAAGCATGGAAGTCTGAACGAACCCGTGGATTTCAAGGCCCTTCTACGACCGGCGCGACGATGGAGTCCTCGTCCGGTCAAGCAACGCAAGACCTTTTGGCTATTCGACCTGGCCATGGAATCTGTGCAAAAGGGCAAGAATGCCGTTGAGAGCCGTCATCGAACCGACCATCATCATCATCGTCACCATCCGCAGCCTACAAGACAAACCGACCGTGGTTGGCCCTGATCTGTTGAATAATGGATTTAAAATACCAAAACAAGTCTACTTTACTTGTCTACACTTCAAGACTACTCACTCTACTGCGTCAAGACTTCCACGCTACCATGTCATCATCATTTTTACGCATCCTATTATATGCTTTCCTTTTTGCTGAATTTTGAATGCACACACACAAGCCTACAGTTTTCCCTTCATTGTTCATTGTTTCAGTTCGAGTCATAGCAATGCTGCTTCACATATCTCTATCTCAGTCCATTGACTCCACCACTCAGCTCTGAACCACAAGATCCACTACAAGTTACATAATATTGTTTTTCTATTGCATACAGTAGTTTTTCTTTCTTTCTAGCTAGCTAGACTAGTACTGTTAGTTGCTTGTCATTGTCCTCCTGCGGTTGGAAAAGAGAGTGTTCTTCAATGTACTGCCGGGATTGCCTTCACCCGGTGTCAAGCACTGTGGATATCTATCTTGTTTCGAAATATCTTTCGCATAATGTTGATACTCGAGCAGCTACTATCAACTGTATGATGATAGATCTAGATGACTCTGGAACAAGTATTCTGTCCACTCTCTCAAAGTAAGTTGAAAAGAAGACATGCTGATAAGATTAGCCAAGGCGTTCATGACAGATGACACGGCCTACCATACAATTGCTGGAGTGGCTCTGGCTCTGGAGTATGCTATAAAGAGTTGAATAAGGCCTTCTTGGCACTTCAAGCTGTTGAAACAGAGTAGCATCTGTTTGTGATTGTTGCAGTCGTGTGGGTTTGCAAAAGGAACGAACCTTCTTTTCGGTGAGAGGAGCAGAGAGCAATCATACAATTCTACAAGGTGGGTTCTCCGGATGAAGATATCACTGATTGATTGATTGATATGTGGCCGCATGGGACTTGAGTGCTAGTACTGGCTAGAGTAGAGTGGATGCAGGCCAGCTGCTAACCTTTGTTCCACCTGATATATTTGCTCCCACACCTTGACGTGATTGCTGAGGGAGCTCCGGTTGCCGCCTTCCACAACGAGTTGGACGAAGATCTTGATACGGCATGGCTGGCTAGCTAGGTAGCTGGCCTTGAAGAAGCTACATGATATTACAAATGCTCTAGAGTTCGAAGGGACCAGCCTAGCTACCGGTAGTACTGGCATCTCGTGCCGATAAGGGTTGCTAGCTATGTGCTTTCTTGGTGTCTACAGATTTACCGGTATGGTACCAGTACCGCTGACGGGTACCGTACTACGGTAGTACTAATTGTAAAATAGAAACCGGAAGGAGCGAGGCTTAAGCAAAGGTACGTTCTGACGTTCTGACAAGCAAAAGAGGTGCGCGAGTGTACGACTGTGCTACTAGCTACCGGTACGGTAGTACGTTGTGCCCTGCTGCTTCCAGCTTGCTTGTATGTACAAAGTAGTAAAGGCCGCCCACCATAGATCATCGTTCAATGGATTTGGATCAATTGAAAGTGGGCTGTGAGTTGGCGCTGGTAAGTACTGCTCCAGCGGTTGGTTGGTTTCTGTCCAGATAGCTACCGGTACCGGTATATCTGTCTGTCTGGCTACAGTGGTGAGATTTGGAGATGGAGGTCCGCTGTGTCGCCATTGTTGTGGACTCAAGCTCCAAGATTGGCTAAAAATATGGATGCGGTTGAAAAGTGAGGAGAAAGGTCATTCCGTTCAAGTAGTATGGGTCATTTCGACAGTGAGTCTTGCTCAAAGTCTCTTGAAATTGACAATGATGAGCAAGTCAAAGCAAACAGTTTGGAGAGATTTAACTAACTTGAAGCAAGTAAACCTATGGAATTATGGATGCGCGCAAATATCCGTGGGAGTGCGACCCGACAATTCCCGCACCAGCCATTCGGTACGGTAGCCAGTGCCGTACAACTTGTACCAGCAGCAACATCTCTCGCACACACTAACCAATAGAACATCCTGGAAGAAGAAAACGAGGACATCCGTCTTGCCACCAAGTCTTTTTGGTTTTCTACAAGAGCAAGAGGAGCATTCGACGAAACTGAGTTGACAAAACTAGTCTAACTTTGACGCATTCAATGCTATTGCTGGCCCAAGAGCCTTGACTGTACTGTATCTGTGTGGCTACAGCTTCATTAGTTTGTTTATTACTCATAACCATAGCATCCACCCGTTTTCCACCATGTCTGCTACACGCGAAGCTTTGTCTCGAAGCATGGCCAACCTTGACTTTGACCCGGAGCAAGGGAAGCGACGAGCTCGAACCAATCGGTCTAAACGTGACATGAGTGCTTCCTGTTCCGCCTTTAACTTCATCTTGGACAAGGACGAGATGGAGCAAGCGGCCGGCACTGGCAAGAGTGGCAAGCGAAGCACAAAGTCTAGCAGCGGAAAACCGTCGTACAGCGACCTCATCATGGACGCAACCTCCAAGTCTCATCAGTATCAGCAGTCTGGAAGGAACCCCACAGCTGTGGCAGAAGGGGAAGAGTCAGATGGAGAGGCAGCCGTTGAAAATCGTCGTTCATCCGACACCACCAACAAGTCGAATGAGTCCAACAACAGCAGCAAGAAAAGCACAGAAGAAACCATTCGGGAACTTGTCACTGCATCTGCTGAACGGAAACCCAGCCGAGTAATCCCCACCAGCAACGACTTTAACAATCATCAACGGCCCAATAATAGAACGCGAGGACTTGCGCGATCCAAGTCCTCCAATTCCTATTCCAATCTACGCTCGAGTCGAACCAACAAAGACGGCGGAGAACCACCGTCTCCACCCAAGACACGCCGTGCCCGCAAGTTGTCCCGCGATACCAACAAACCCTCTCGCAATAATCTTCACATGAGCATGACGACGGACTTTCCCCGCCCTTCCGAGATAGATGCCGAACCAACAACAAAGTTGTCTCCCCGTAGCAAGCGCGCCGCCAAGGCCAAATCCACCCGAGACTTTTCCAAATCCTTTGCCGGATTTGACGACTGGAACCCGCACGAGTTGAATGCCGAGGCAGTGGCAGTGGCAGCTCCTCGCAAAGGCAGACGACCCGTCGAGAAATCGTCGTCGAAAGACCAAGATGAATTTGCGGCCTTTTTGGAAGAACGCAATTCCGAGAATCAAAACAACAACAACAACAACAACTCGTTCTCGAATAGCAGCAATAATAATCCACGGCTGCACAATTCGTTCAGTGGTACCTTTGACAATTCTCTTTCCGAATTGGATCTTTTCAATATCGCCGGAGAGCAGGAGCAGCCGCCGAGGGAAGAGGAGCAAGAAGAAGAAGAAAAGAAGATCGTCAAGAAAAAGAGCAGCAAGTCATGCCACGGCAAAGAGAAACGCTCCAAACGAGCCAAGCCACAACAATCGCGGCACGACCGCTTCGCCAAGTCCTTTTCGTGCTTTGACCTGACACCGCACGATCTCGTCAGCACTACGAGTGGATCTTCCTCCACGGACGATGCGGCGGCAAAAAGCCGGCGATCCAGTCAGAAACTGGACCCTACCGATTTTTTTGCAAATGACGACAGTAATATGGACAATGTCACGGTGGCAACCGCTGTAGCAACACAAAAGGTTTCTGCGGAAGAATTTCATAAACAACAATCGAATTCGTGGAGTGCTGCCTCCATGGAGCAAGGCGAAGAGTCTCCCACAGAAGACAACAACAACAACAACAAGGCTATATCGAAGAAATCATCGAGAAACCGACGGGACGGGCATCATCGAAGCAGTGCGAATAGTCGACAGGCTACTAGTACTAGCAAAGGACAACGAGGATTGCGTCGATCGAAAAGCGAAAAGGAACGGCCCAATAAAACGCGAAGTACCAGCAAAACACCGGAAAAGCAGGCAAGGGGCTCCAGCAAAGGTCCGGCGCACAACAACAACAACAACAACAACAACAACAAGAGCCATCGAAGTGCCAGTAAAGACCGCGGAATGACCAAACGTAGTTCCAGCAAGGATACGCCACGCAGAAGCCGACATCCCAGTCAGGGGCCAATGCGAAGAGCCAGTCAAGGAATGGATCCTGCTGAGGAGAAGGGTCTTTCTCGCGGTGTGAGTCGTGATAGCAAGGAGAAACGTCGTCGGTCCACCATGGGGCTAGTATCGAACGACGTGAACGAAGACGTTCACAATAATGATCCTGCCCCCGCACCTGAACGTCGAATGGCCCGTAGAGGGAGCAATCCGGAGGAGGCTACCACGAGTAGCCCTCCTCAACGACGTGCGCCTCGAAGGACTCGATCAACTGACGGCTGTGCTATGAAACCCATGCGGGATCGTTCCACTGCGACGGCTGCGACAGTAACGGAAGGCCGCCTCGGTGGACGCCGTGGACCTCGCAGAACCAAAAGCACGGATGGAGGCACCACCTTCGTGCGTCGAGGAAGCACGGGCAACTTTACTTCCGACGTCGAGCACAATTTGCATAAATCGTTGTCCAAATTGCCTCGAGATGCGCTGCCTTCTCACTCATTTTCCGGTGGGGACACCATTGTGTCCGAGTCGACAACAAGCCGTAGCAGTGGCGAGGGTGGTAAGATCAAGCCAACCACGCGTCGTAAGATGCCGCAGCGCTCCAAATCGTCGCAAGACTTTGGTTCGAGCATGACGTTCACTCGACGAACAACTCGCGAAAGAGGAGACAGTACAAAGGAAGGCCGAGCAACGAAACAACATCGCTCGAACAGCTCCAAAGATATCCTTGGAAGGGCGGAAAGACGAGCAATGGCTCACAAGTTATTGGTGGATTAACCAAAAGATTAGAAGTGTCAACCAACAGCAGCTTTGAATACAGCATATTCAGGGGCGCCTGCACTGTCTGGCTAGATCACTGCAATTTCTAACAGCATTTAGAGAAAAGATGAATACAGATTGCAAAAGAGTACGGTAGACATGATGCTTCGATGACTGAGCCGGGTCAGTTGACAGACAATCCACTAGCTAGAACATGAAACTGCGGAGACTAGACTATAGGTAAAATTCACTAGTCTTTCACTTCTTTCTGATAACATACTGTCTCCAGATCGGAATCAAGGTAGCTGAAGCAGCAGCCATTCCCTTCCGAGGCATACCCAGGAAGTCATCCAACAAAGCAGTCTTTGAATTTGGGATAGGATGATCGGAGCCTTCTTCATGCACATGTGTATTGACGCAAGGATCAATTGTGACCCTAAAGACATCCGTCTCGCCTATCAATCAGCGACCCAGTACTGATCTTCTGTGAAGGTCTACTTCACCAACAAATTCAGGAATGAACCCGGCATCCCTGTCTTTCAATCCGAGCAATGGTCGAAGCTTCGAGCCAAACTCCGTGGAAAGTATCGTGAGGGAAACCGAGCATCAGGCAAACAAATGACCGAAGGAAAAATCTCCAGTACCCGAGAGGATCGTGAAGCGATGGCCACCGGATGCATTTGGCTTGGCACCCCAGAGTCTGCTGAGTTCTGGCATCTCCTCAATACTGTACAAGTTACCATTGCAGCGGCCGTGGTAGTGAAGTTTCCTTGGTCACACCAGACGGACTGTCGAAAGCCATCCATACTTTCGTTTTTGCCCACACTTCTTTTGTTCTGGCTTGTCTGCTTTCTTTGGCGCTGCCCCTGTGGAAACTCGTCTCGAATAATTCCAGGCCTTGCGGATAGTTTTTCGTGACATGGGTATTGCACAATTAGGCGCAAAGAACCGTGAGTTTCTCCAATCAGCTTTGGTTTTACCTACTCCCATCGCGCCTTTGGCCCTTGTTTCAAGAAACGTGACACACGTTGACCTTTCTTGCCACGGTTTTCATGGTATAGAAGCGACGGCGTGATTGTCCTTAATGCATCCGTTTCGTTGAGATCTTCTTTGAATTTTGCTTGCGAGAGGCAGCTACAGAACTTCGTGTAAAGGTCATTCCACATCAGGAAGAGAAGATCAGGCCCAAAGTGCTTATCAGGGTAACAGAAAGGAGCCACTTGTCCTTCGAATGAAGCCGAGGTTGAATCTTCGATCCACTTGATTGTTGCATCAATGTCGTCCGTGCAATCTACTGCAAGCACTCCATAGGCCGATCCAGCACATACCCTAAACTCGGACAACACCTTTATGCCCCGACTCGTCCTGCTGTTTTTTCAAAATTGACAAGAGTTTGTCACGAATCGCCGGGAGCAGAAGCTTCTCAAAAGCGTCACCTTGCCCCCCCCTTTTCTTGACCTGTTAGATTTTCCACAGTCGAATCCTCTAGAGAAAAAAAGTTGATGCCTGCCTGAACCATAACTGGTTCGTCCAGGTAAGCTTGAGTTCCACTTTCATCTTTGCGGAGAGCAGCCACACCAGCTTCGATAAGGAAATTTGTATGAGCGGAAAGGATCACAGGATTTCCTCCTATGGCGTACTTGAACACAGCTTTTTCAAGGCAGTTCCTTACATGGAGGTCGTTGTGAATTGTGATTGCTTTCCGGATCGCTACGTAAGGCGAACCTTTTGTGGGTGAGAAAGATCCTATTTCATCATCAGGGTTTGTTGTGTAGGATGCGAGATATCTATCTATCCATCGCTTGAATCAGCTTGGCGGATGCTACCGAAAATGATCCACGTGTCCCTTTGTGCTTCTCTCTTTTCTCTCGGACCAAATAAAGAGCCAAAAAACTTGCAGTCCAGTCTCGGGCGGCCACGAAGCCACTTGTACAGGTGCTGGAGGATATGCCTATCAACACCCTTACCCTCAAAACTAATGATTGAGGAAAGATACTCCTCCACTCCTTCTGGCCTGAGAAGTTGAAAATCTTGGAAGACAAAGCCTGTCCCCGATTCCCGATTTGGTTGTTTGGCGATGCTAGAATTGGCCTGTTCCTTGAAACTTTCCATTGACATGCCTGTGCCAGCAAACACCGGATGTCCTCGGGAGTGTCCGCCCGCGGAAACAGCCGCCTCTTCCAACCCTAGGAGCACAGCAGAAAAAGCAGAGCCATGAACTGCGATGTTCTCAGAGCTGACGAAAAAATCATGCAGTTTCTTCAACAGCACTTGAGTTTCATCGACTACCATTACTTCCCACGGTGGATTGCGCAATCATAGACTGGCAATGGACTTGTCCTCGGGATTCAAGACAGCTCCCGCGGTTAATTCACCATGAACAACATCGAATAGATCCCATCCCAGTGCCTCTTCCGGATAAAGCTGAATCAAGAGCCATTGATACGGGGTGAGACATGGTTGGCCCTTCTTCTTCAACTGTTCGTTCATGGCGGCATAGACCACATTTCGCACATAAACCAACTGTGTATGTGATCCGACATGAAGTCATAATTCCTCCTGCTCCGGACTTCATATTCCTCTTGCGATTTTCCATCAACACTGAAGTGCGCACGAACACGTTTGAACCAGATGAGGAGATTTTCCAAATCAGAGGAGCCTGCATCGTGTCTTGTGCTTGCAACAAAATACAAACCAAAGTTGTGGCTGAGATATTCAAACGTGGAGCGCGTCTTCCCGACACCCGATGTTCCATAGAGTCCAATGCACGAGCCCTTGTTAGCTTCGATGTGTTTGTAGACAGTCTTTTCCTTGTGGCTAGGGTTTTCGAGATCGTGCACTAGCAGGCATGGTTGATCGCCTCTTTGGGGGTCCCCGGGGATATTTTTGTCTTCCAAAAGAAATCGCACAACAAAGCGTGTTCTGCGGGCTTGAACTTCTGCAGCTGGAAAGGTTTGTGAAAAGGATCCTCTTTGAAATGCTCTCCAACAAGCCTCGAGCACACCTGGACCAAGGTCTCTTGTTTGGACGCCATGTTTTTTGTTTGCAGCGGGAGGAGTAAATGAGGCCGATTGCTCCTCGGTATGACGTGATGGCCATGGTTGGAACGAGGGCGATTGAGTCGAGTCCAGTCCAGTCCAGTCCAGTCTGATGATGTCGTGCGTGGCACATCGGTTCATGATGTACAATAAGCGCCTGCCGCACCTCCATGGCTGGCGACTACATAAAAGTATACATTGATATAGATTTTTATATAGGAAGGGTTAGGGATAATAGCTCAGAATCGACTGCAGCAAACCATTCCATCCATCCAACATCAACCGAACTGACTCCGTCAATCAATAGACAATGGTATTTTCAACGATTGTTACGGCCACCGCTATGGCGGCCACGGCCAGTCAGCTGGGAGAAGTGCTTCAAATCTTGGGCTTCCGATGAATCTGAAGAGCTGTCTAGAAGATCCTTTGGCGGCACTTTGCATTGTTGGTTGCGGTGGTTTCGGTGGCGTCGCGGCTGGATTTCTTGGGGCTCCTCTTCGCTCTCACTTGGAGATTCAGGCAAAGGGCGCATCTTGTTGCGTTTGCGGTTCTCTTTACTGGCCGGTTTGGCTTTTGGTTTGGAAGCAGCAGCAGCAGGGGCTGGGGGAGCAGGGGCTGGGGGGGCAACAGCATGGGGAACTCCAGCATGGCCAGCCGACCGAGGAACATCACGCCCCATTTCAAAACTGTTGGCCCCGCCGCTGACGATAACGTTGAGGATGTGGCCTCCTTGGTTCGTCAAAAACCGAAGATGTCCATTGGCAGCAGAAACCATGGTCGCATCCAGGTCGTACAAAAGAATTGGACGCGCATTGGGAATGTACCGATCTCCCTGCAGGCAACAGAACATATCTACATCCTTTTTTCGGTCTACACAACGCTGAATACCGGTACGAATGCCATTGACAATGACGCCCATCGTCTCATTTGAGACAGGTTTGGCGTCGGCGCCATGTTTGGAGAAGAAAGCAATCTTTACTTCATCATTGATCAGTCGATTTGCCATTTTGATTGCGTGCGGATCCGAAGAATGAGAAAGCATTGTGGTGCTTGCTTCTGTTTTCCGGTTCAACGCCTTGCAGAGAAGCTGGCCGGGGCACACCGCATGGGTTGGTTCATTCATTTCCCTCTTCGGAATGTTCTTGGAAGCCAGGTCGAGCTCTTAAGAGACAAGGCAGTGGGTGCTCCTGCTTGAGGAAAAGTCTGAATCGAGCCAATCGACCAAGTGGTCTGCCATCGATAGCTCTCATTTATTGCTCCTCTTTACGTTTGACCGTCACGATGGACATCCATGGAGCCGCAGATAACACCAACCAATGGAAGACTCTTGTTTGGCTCTACCCTGTTGACGATTTTGACAACATGAGTGAAGAAGACAGGACGGTGGCAATCTGTCTGGAAACATACGACGGCAAGCTTCGCAACTATCGAGGATCAGCAACGTTTGATCGATTTGCCAACAGTGCTAGCTACCGTTTCCTTTTGTCGGTATACAGAGTGCAAGATGTCAAGCAAGGGGACGGACTTGTCGTTGAACAACTCGGAGACAACGTTGAAACATTCGAGCTTCGTCTTACTAGTCGCTTCACGTGGACGTTGGAGGCCAACAAAGTAAAAGGATCGAAGACGAAGGGGCGATGGATTACTCTTCTCTTCAACAGAGATGAAGAAGCACGAACTCCAGATGGTATCAAACAAATTGACCTGATCGTTCCCAAATCGAAAACATCTGATAATGGAAAGCTTCTCGAGCTTGCAGTCAAGAGTGCAAAGCTTGTGGTGGAGGCCACAATTGCAACTAATGAATTCGAAGCAGCAAGAGCTGCTGCAGCATTACCCCAGCAAACGTAGAGATCCAAGACACCGGTTGCTCTCACTCCTCACAACTATTAGTAGCGCCTGTTGTCTATAATCTAGCAAGATTTGTTTTATCCTTTATGAGTTCTCCTAGCAGCTAGCTGGCAAACAAACAGAGCTTTGAATCGCCACTAGCTAGCACGTGTAGGATAATATCGATACGATACCATACCGGTAGCTACTAGAGTACCGATACAGTACTGTAGGCGACGCATTGAATGAGGTGAAGCAACCAGTGCAACAATCTATTGCAACTATACCGTTTCAGCCGGCTTCTACCAGCACGACGCCAAAAGACAATAATTCTGAAAAGCTTTTCATGAGTGCAAAAGCAGTGTTGTACTATGCCCAAATTTGAGTCAATTGAATCATTCGATTAGATGGACTTCCAATTCCGTGTTATTAAGTGCCCCAATTTTGCTTTCCCAGGTAGTTACCTTCCTTCGAGAGAGAATTCCTTCACACAACACATAAAACAGCAACTTGCTTGTCGATGCGATGGCGCAGAGGAAACAACCGGCCCGCCTGAACGATGTGGCCACAAGCTCCAACCAGCCACTTACATTGTGCTTCGCGTACTGCACTGTGCTGCCGAAGCCTCCGAATGAGAGCTGAGAATTGTGGATGGGCAGAGCACAAGCAACAAGAAGATTCAAAATATCAAAACCAGTTCACCCCAAAGTCGATACAAATTTCATGTCCGTTCAAATCATGGGCATCGCCATGGCTTCCACGATCATGCAAGAGGGCCATGGAATGGAACGTATAGCTGTGGCAGAGCTAGAGATAGGTTTGCCAACATGGCGCTTCGGAGGAGCAGTCGCTTCTTGCAAATTGACACCAAGGACAACCGTCCTCAATCCCCGGCCACCAATGACAACAATCCTCCATCCCCGGCTCCAGCAGCCTTAATTTCCCCTGATGAGCAAGCAGCAAGCCCGAGCCAATTTGCAAGCATAAAGGATCAATTCTTGTCAGTGCTACGAGACAGCACCGCCTCTCGCAAAGCAAGAAATACTCCGCTTTTTCAGTTTGTCTTCCAGGGAAACAAATCGTTTGACAAAGGTTGGCTTCGGCGAGGACTTGTTGATGATGACTCTGCATCTCGGTTGTCCATACGTCCTCATGAGAACAATATTCTTTTGTTTATCTTCTTCGGACTGTCCGGAACTGGACCTGATACTGATGGCAAGGAGGGAGAAACATCTCCAATGACAATGCTTGGCAAAGCTTGGGGGTTTTCGAAGCCAAGTATCCGAAGAGCATGTGGTCTGTCCTTAGACAACAACTTTATTCAATCACTCATGGAGAAAGGTCAGGATGATGAATTACGAAAGAGAAACAAAGAGAGCACCCCGCAAGCAAAAGAGTTAATCTCGGAGGCAGATGGGTTTCTTTCGCCTAGTGATCCATCTCCAGCCCAAGCATTCAAACGACGAGATCTGAAGACAACTCCAACACTCGTAGAAGAGTTACAAAACTTGGCATTGGGGTCGCCAAAGACGCCCATGAGGTTCTTCGGTCAAAAAGATATTGATGATGTAAATGCTGGACAGCAACGGAGGACTCGACTTGATTTTGGATTTGACGCCAGATCGCCTTTGCTCGAGGAAACAGATGAGCTATCTGATGAGACAAGATGTTTTTCGGAGGTAGCTACTCAAACAGATGGTGATGGTTTGGAGGTAGCTACTCAAACAGATGGTGATGGAGGTGGTTGGCAGACAAAGGATGTAGCAACCCAAACAGAAATGAGATCAAGACTACATTCGGAGATCAAGTCCCAATCGATCAGCCGTGACTGTGAAGAAGAAATTTGCAGAGCACTATTCCTCCTCTTTCAGAACAAAGTAGTGCCAATACCTCGAACATCAATAACAGATGAGAATGAAATCCTTACGGTTCGACAATTTCGAAGCGCTTCAACAATGAAGATCCTGCGTATCAAAGAGAGTCGACAAACGAAGGGTGATGGCCGTGGTCGAAAAATCAGGCGCAAAGCACAACTTGTCGAAACTTTGCTTGCCAATCTTGATCTATCCGAAAGCGAACTTCTGTCGGTCATGAAAATCGTTGGACTGAACCATTTGATGAAAGTGTTTCCTTCGAGCAACCTTCAATTGAGTATCGAGCAATGTGCTGCTCTGATGCAATATCTTCCTGTTACCGCTCGAGGAATGGAGAGGCTTTCAAAGTTCTTCAAAGCCACGCTACCAGACATAGGAGACCAACTTTTTCCGGGTATGCTGAGGAAGAAGGTTGCAAGCTACGCGATGGAATCATTCAATCTACGGCTTGGCTTTGAGTTGGTTTCCCTTGAGATCGGAGGCGAGAAGCGTAATAGTCGATGCTTGCATGTCTGGATAAAGGAGCCAGCTCTGGTCGTGGAATCGCTGACTGAGAGCGCTCTCATTGCTGGAAAATTCGATGACTCGTCATCTTTCAGCAAACACCAAAATGAGCTCGTTGTGGTTCAAGGTTCTGATCGTGGAGGTGACATTACGCTTTGCTTGGTTCGAATAGCCAACCGTAGCGGTGGTAACGCCCCACAGTACTGTATTCCCTTGGCATTCTATGAATATGGCAAAGAAAGCTACAACAACATGCACAAGACCTTGTTTCATTCCAGCAAACCCACTAAGCAATTTCTGCAGATGCTTCTTGATGGCCGCTTTCAAATGATTGTTGTTGCAGTTGAAGAGGGCGATTCCGTTGTTGACGCAAAGTGTCGAGTTATAGAATGTGAAACGGCTCTCAACATCGATCGACACAATGATATCAACACACTTCGGCTGGAGCCTCCTGCATCGGACCTGCCGACCCTTGTTTCGATACTCAATGATCATGAAACAACTCAGCCTTCTGCCAACCAAAGCCACCCCAAGCAACGCATACAACTAGTGAGAAAGGAGAATGAGCAGACCGAATATGAAGGTTTTGTTCTTACCAACAGTTTTGGCCGCGATATTTATCATGCGAGGTTTCATGAGTCACTGCACTGTACCGCAACCAGCTCGATCCGGATCAAAACTCTTCGACTTCGTGGTGTATCGGCTGATGATATCAAATGCAATACGTCGGTAATGGGGCAGGGAACTGCAGGTGTGATGTGCCCTTGTACAATGTGCATCTGTACCAAGAAGGACTTCAGCAAGTATTTAACTCTTCCGTCAAATGAACAGCCAGCGCTTCGGCAAGGCGGCAATTCAAATCCAACATTGTATGATTCATTTATTGCCGAGGCAGGAGGAAGAGCCGATTGGGTAAGAGCAACATCGACCGGTCAGGCAAGGAAGCTCAAGCTCAAATATCACAGCGTGGTACACCAACCACTACTGAACACTCCACCAGACCGCAACTCTGGTTCGGGCATGCACGTCTCCAGTGGACTCCTAACGCATTGCACAATGAGGATGCTGGATGTTTTGGGGAGAATTGATCGAGGGCTGCCTTGGCTGGAGAAGCTGTCGACTCTTCTTAATCGAGCAAAGGAGTTCTGTATGCAATCGGTGAAACAGGCCGAAAAGCTTCGGAAGCAAGATACAAAGCTTCAAAGAGATGCCGAAACAGCAAGAAAACTTGCTTTAACGGATCAGATCGAAGCTATCAAAGCTGATCGCCATCGTGTTGCTGTTGAACTAACACTGATGACCAAAGGAGTTGAATCGGCCAAGCTGTTCCTCGAAAAGGGAAACGATTTTCTGGATGGTGTTGCCAAGAAAACAAAGAGCCGAATTGTCGGTCCTGCAACGTATTGCTTTCGAAAATCGTATGAGGTCGACGGAAGAGTATCATTTCGAGTGGAAAATAGTGGCTTCGAGCTTTCGAATGGAGATGGGATACGTGTTCTAGAAAGGAGAGAGCTCATTTCAAAGAGAATGAAACATCTTTTCAGGAACAATCCGGAGCTCCAAACTCAGGTGGAAAAGGCAATGAAATCATTTCGCCGTCTGGCAGAGCTGCTGTATCACATCTCTACAATGATGAAGTCCCAACGAAAGTGGTCGACTGAAGAGGCGACTAGATTTGATTCTCTTACCCTACAATACGCTCAGCTTTGGATGGAATTTAAGAGTGATGACAACTCAAATGGAGAGGACATGAACGTGTTTAATAAGCTGCACGTTCTACGGTCGCACTTATCCGCCTTTGCAGCTGACAACTTGATGCTTGGACGTTGTTCAGAAGAAGGATTCGAATCAGCGCATAAAAGGATTGAATCGATCCGAAAACCTCTGGTTTGCATGACGAGCACAGAGGCAAGAGCTAACACAATCTTTCGACGAATCATGCTACAGTGTCGCCCGGAAGTGGAAGCAATCCGTCTATCCATTGAGGAACGCTTCGAAGGTAAGAAGAGAGCACCATACAAGAAAACTATTAAGGGATTGAAGTCGACAGATGAGGCGCCTGTGTCATCCAATCGAACGTCCAACACCCTTCCCGATGGATTTATCCACTCAATCAATGGATACATCATCAAAACTGAATGGAAAGACCACTTTGAATACGTCTGTTTCAGCAAAGTGCCAGTGTCATGGTCAGAACCATTCGTTACGGACGAAAGTCTTGGTGGTGTCTATCGAGCCAACGCAGAGTATGTCTAAGTAGAGCTATAGATCGTGTCCCAATGACAAATCACCGTTCGAAATTGGCCTTTCCACGGCCTGAATTCAGCTCGTTTTGTTATACATCCATAGAACAAAGTATCCAAGGGGCACATATGGGTTCATGGCTGGCTCTGGCATTGTCAGTGGCCGGCGAATCGGCTTGATAGTCGCCTCCTGGAGCTCATTGTGGTGATTTTTTCGTTCGGAAAGATATGAAATTTGCGGCTGCAATAATATTGCAGAAGCACCTTCAGCGCGCCGGGCCGCTATTGTCCAACCGATGGGGGTGCGAACCGATGTGGTGGCGTGCTCATGGACGTGATTGGCGTGATTGAATGTTCCCCCGGGACACCCGACAGAGACAACAGTTATGAGAGCGAGTCGAGACTGTGTATATCGTATTTCCTCACATTTCCCCGCTATTAATAGTCACTCCAGAAACTCACATTGGGTTGGGGCTCCGGAGCTAGAAAAAGGGCGGAAAGCGCGGGAAACTTTGTTAGTACTGATAATTCGTATAGTAAACTCATGCCCACCCGGGCGACATTTGTCTCACTTTTTTCGAGTTTATGGAGTGAAGTTTAGATGTGAACGCCGTTGTGGATTGAGGCAAACCATTTGAAAATGTAGCTCCACCCTCATCAATAGCCATGGAGTCGACCAGAGTCAAATGCAACATCATCACCAAAGTGGATCCAACTCTGCACATCCATCCGCATAGGTATCCCCGAGCCTCTGCTTGAACTGGATCCAAAACGGTCAACATATTGTTAGGGCTTGTCGAACAACAACAGCCCAATGCACTGACCATAGCAGCCGCGGAGGCAACAGAGACCCAACAACAACAACAGCCAAGGGCTGTGACTCCAACCAACTTGGATGAGCAACCAACTGCAACCGAACCGAGACAGGAGGAGGCGATAACCGATCCTTTCTTGAAGCTTTTTGATGGCATTGTGGAGCCGGCAATGATTCATGCTCTCCAAGACAATGAGGAAGGTGTAGCCCTTTTGAAAGATAGAATGGAACAACACTTCTTTGAGACACATAAAGAAAAGCTAGCAAAGCACTATGCGCCGTTTAAGGCGCCAGTAAAATACAAACAAAAAGACATACTTACTCTCAATCCAAAAGAATATCCAGAACTTAATCGACTTGGGATTCCCATGTCTGTTCCTGCCCTCCGTGATGTCTGCTTAGGTCTGATCAGAGTGTCGAAGGACGTTCCTGAAGTTATGGAACTGAATAGATCAGGTCGAAGTGAGAGCAAGATGCTAAACTTTTGGCTGACTCCGTCCTCAACCACGAAGAGGCTGTATGAAAACGTGAAGATTTTCTTACCAGCAGCATTGGAAGCATCGATGACTGAAGAGGCAGTGGCGACAGGGAAGCTCACAATCTCCGATGCAAGGAAAGTCTTCATCAGAGTACTCGCTGCGTTGGATGCACAGGTATTCGAAGAAGTAGCCAAAGGGAAGCTGAAATCAAAGCGGCCCAAAATGGAGCCTCATCATCAGAAGGCAATGTTGCTTGATGCCAGTCTATCGAAGCACCAGTTCGAGCTAGTTCGAATGTACACCATTGTGGCAATCGGATACAATCCCTTCCAACCAGTTGCGATGATCAAAGCTCTTGATGTTGAAGTCTTCCAGCCTACTCATCTGACATTCAAAGAGGGCAAACGAAAAAAGATGAGCCATTATAGGCCAGTTGATAAAGTGTTCAAGTGGTCATTGGACAGGTCAATGAAGAGACTTACCGAGGCAGGAGATCTCCAAAGGATTGAAGTGTGCCACATTGTCTTTGGTGCCGACCATGGCCAAGGGGCATTCCGTGCCGTGGCGACGATTCTCCTCTTGTCCAAAGGTAACGTCCACAAGTACAATCTTGCGCTGGAAAAAGACTTTCTTTGTGGGTTCATAGAATGCAAGAAGGATACATATGAAGTAATCACGCAGTCCCTTGCAAAGCCACTCAATGAGTCGATCAAGCGAGCTGGACCGGACATTGTCTTCTGCCAAGACGAAGACCACAATCGCTTCGTCGAATTTGGAAGAAGGGATGAGATCAGCCAACGAGAAGGCATCATTGTCTTGCATGCAGTCGATGTCGAGAGCTTCTTGGTTGGAGATCTCAAGTTTGGCGGGTGTTCCCAAGGCAGAGACGGCTACAGCACCTACTGGTGTCTGAGGTGTATGCTTGGAAAGGCTGAATGGACTAACAGCCCCAACTGCCTCGAGTGCGGTCAACCTTGGACTTGGCAAGCCATGGCCGACCAAAGAAAGAAAGCTCAACAGATCGTAAAAGACAAGAAGAGGCAGCCAAGATCAACAGAGGTTCGAGGTTGTGTGCAGCCACCAATCTTTGATGCCATTCCCGTGAGGAACTACCTCACTCCAGTGTTGCACAACGTGGATCTCTTCACCAATACAATCAAGCAAATGATTGATGGCTATGTCGACCACAGACTTGAGAACCGACCGATGGAGTTCCTGCAAGCGAGGTGGGAAGAGGCAGATACAATAATCGATGAGAGGCAAGCTGAAGCCGATCTGGAGTGTGCCAAAGACATTATGGACGCATCCAAAGAGTTCGAAAATGCCGCTTTGCTTACCGAAGCCAAGGAAACATTCAAAGCGGCCGAAGAGCAGCTAAAGAAAGCCAAAGCTGCAAGGAGGGAAGCAGCTGCCAAAATGAGGAGGCTCGAAAAAGATTCAGAATACGGTGCCCTCAGCCAGGAGATTCGACAAAGCCTCGATGAAGAAATGGCCAATCTTTTCAACATCCACCGGTCGAGCTGGCATGGTGGAGCCATGGTAGTCAATTACTGCAGGAAGATGTTGCATGGTGCAGATCAGGTGATGGACTCCATCGTGGAATTGCTCCAACAGATTCCACAAGACAAGAGAGCCAGAGGTTGTGACGATGCCGAGATTCAAAAGTATTGCAATGGGTTCAAGCGGATCCTCCAATACATGGGCATACTCTCACACTACTCCTACCAACCGTATGGGACAATCACAGACAGTGAGATGGCTTCGATTCAAGATGTCTTGGTGCCACGGTTAGTGCGTCTTTTCAGAAAGATGTCAAGGACGCTTCCTCCCAAAATCCACATGCTTGCACACCTAGTCGAAGATCTGGAGCGCTTCAGAGGAATGAAGTTTCACCACGAGTCGAAGATAGAGGTTGCTCATCAGATTGGAAAGAGGATATGTTGGAGGAAATATACCTGACACCTCTTTACTATTGACTCGTGTATTAATCATCTAGTTCGTTCGCATGGAAATTCATCATGCAAGGAACAAGGGAGTTTTAGGTCTAAAGTGTTACGGGGGTCCTTATATCCAATTCAATCAAAGAATTGCTATGCACCACCAGAAATCCTCACTTTTGCTTTTCAGCTTAATCTAAACCAAATTAATCCCCAATAAGCTGCAGTATTACTAGCAAACAACACTGAAAAGCAAAAACTCATCTCGAGTTCGAACATCAACACCTCGAGATTGATACATCAAGTTGATCCAAGACATCAAGTCATTGCATTGAGTAAATATAGCAACAGAGGAGAGGTCGCAATTCAGCACTATACCACACTATAAGAGCATCGAAAGGCCTCTAACAGGAAAGAGGTGCTGCGCGGGAAAGTTATTCCCATTGTGACAGGCCACTACAAGGTACGCTGTAACTTCCGCCGGAGTTATCGCAGTACAAGCAGTGCACGTTGAAGAGCACACGAAGACACACCAGTTAGTGCTGGAAGCAAGGAAATCCGGCTGTTATCATCGAGTTGAAGAGGATTACGTCATCGTGTCATCGCGAGGATTTTCGTCCCA
>CAICTM010000898.1:0-43378 GCA_903772945.1 Seminavis robusta | reverse complement strand
ACCTCGTCTTCTCGTTGAGACAAATGCACCAAAATCCAGGCAGCCTGAACAGAAATGTCAATGCAACCGGTTTGGAGTTGCTGGGACGCTTGAATCACTGTCAACTTTTTGTTGGAGCAAACCCCTACTGTAGACTTGATTCGGAATGTCATGGAACGATTGTATCAGGTCTGTGAAGGCGCACAGCAGCAAAAATCAGGTACAAATAATCCAACAACCACAAATCCACTTTCCCCAGGACGACCAAATTACTTCCATCATCCACTACTGGAGCCCTGTTTGGAAGTCCTTGGGCACTGGTCCAGCGGAAGTAATGGAAGGCATGTCCCACGTTTGTTAGCAACCACGCCACCCACAAGTTGTGTACAACAGGAGCTGTCATTGCTACCATTGCTTGAAACACTGATACAATGGGGCCAACAGGGCCTTTTGATGCAAACAGACTATCTACAAGTCTTGTGGCTATCTGGCTGCCTACTGTGCGATGCCGGACTCCCCAATCATCCGTCCACCAAATTGGCAGCAACTACCTTGTTGCCTTTGCTGACCAGGGGATTGGTCGACAGCCCCAACAATTCGCGTGCAAATTCTCTGGAGTGCAAGCGAGAAGGTGTGCTTGCATTGTGGAATGCCGTGAGTGCGCCGCCGACCGAAGTCGACGAAGAACCAGTCCTAATGTTGGCTACAAAAAAGTTCATGTTGCGACGGGTCCTTTCGGCATGTTGCAGTGGTGACGGTAGCACAGATGGGGAAGATTTGGACAGTGAAAGCGTTTACACAGTCCTCATGGCCTTGAAAAATATATTGCAGTGTCAAGATGTCGATGCAATGCTGGCTTCTATGCATGTTTTGAATGCTATACTTCGGCTGATACCCGATAGCAGAATCACATTTATGGAAGTCAATGGTGATGAAGCCCTCGAGATGATTTGTGATTTGCCTCTTGGCAACGATCAATCTGGTGCCGAAGCAGCTGACATGGCCGCAAATCTGATTGATGACTTTTTTGATATCGATGGAATGAATGATGACCAGTTTTCTGACTTGCAGCCTCCTCAACTGGGAGACACATTTGTGTTTGGATTGGACCCAGAGATGCAAGAGTCAACGTTTGATTTTGATTCAATTTTTCTGCCCAGTGACAGTATGTTGACGAATGATGCTGGTTCTGCTTCTGGAAGCTTTCCAGCCATTGCTCCAGTTACATCAGTAGGGGAACCCATGGCTTCAGGAAATGGTCGTGGACGGGGGAGAGGTCGAGGCCATGTCCTTCCGGCGTGGGCTCAACAACAGCAGCACCAATCCCAAAGTTGACAATTGTTTTTTGTTCTGCCTTGAGGCGCCACTTTGACGTACTGATACGCAACGCGTACTCGCT
This sequence comes from Seminavis robusta, assembly GCA_903772945.1. Taxonomy (NCBI): domain Eukaryota; phylum Bacillariophyta; class Bacillariophyceae; order Naviculales; family Naviculaceae; genus Seminavis; species Seminavis robusta. The sequence continues at coordinate 42,000 of CAICTM010000898.1, read as the reverse complement.
AATAAACAGCCTCCATGGCTTCTATCGATGCGAGGCTCATGTTGAGGGTAGATGAGGGAAACCGAGGTAGTATTAAATATTTACATTAGCTAGTAGTAAACAATTTCTTGGCCTCATATTTACCTTTACTACCTCATGTTTGGTGTCAACTCCGCTCTCTGCTCACCTCCTCCCAAGCTGAAACCTTGCGAAGAAAAAAGCCTCACTTTTCAGAAAAACGAAGACAAACATCACCCTCATCTCTCCAACCTCCAACAGCAACTTGAAACCAAGCTTCACAGAACTACGTCTGCTATGATGAGCCGTGACGAAGAAGAAAGGATGGAGTCTCCATCAGCTGTGGTGGCAGTCGTCGCCTCGAGTGATGATGATACCGATGTCGACATTGAAATGGGTTCATTGCCGATTATTGAGCTTCCCGAATCCTTGAAGTCTCTTTCGTCTCCTTCGGTGTGTGATGAGAGCAGTGTAGATGGTAGTGGTGCTAGTATTAGGAATGCCTTGGCTGTTGTTCAGCCTCCCCCAGGCGACGATGGCATGATTAACCCGGTAGATCTTGAATCTACACTGATTGCCAACCTTGTGACGACACCAGACCACCATAGTCATCGAAAGCCAGCAACAGGCTCTGTTCATGATCCACAACCAAGTATTACCGTTAGCAGTGAATCGAGTCAAACTGATCTCCCTCTCAGTCAGCGAAGGGCCGAGTTCATTAGTGCTACAATATCTAAACCAAGCAAGAACACGCCCATTGGCTTGGAACTGATCGACAAAGACGATAATGTCATTATCTCGGCCATATCACCCGGATCATTGACCAGCCATACTCCATTTCACGTTGGAGACCGACTGTTGTCAGTCAACACGAAACGCTGTTATATTTTAGAATCAAAGGATATTACTAAGCATTTGGATTCTCTGGAGGGGTCGATCACCATAGTTGTGCACAACCAAGAGGGCGATCCCAATCTGGTGGAGAGCATGATCACGAAACCTGTGGATGAGAGTCGGTGCGGTCTGGGATTGGTCTCAGCTGGTCAAAGAAGGTTAAGGGTCTCCCAGATTGACGCAGACGGGTTGTTTTTTGATTCCCTGCTCAATGTGGGTGATCCCATTCTGTCCATCAATGGAGAAAATTGCGAATTCTGTGATGCCGCAGACGCGGGCGAGATGATTGCGAGAGCAGGTCGAATTATTACCATCAAGGCAAAAACGTTGTTGGAGACAGGGGTGGTGGTTGCCGCCTTCTCCGTCAACAACTCTATTGGGAGTACAATTCCTCCTCAAGTTATCAATGCCATGAACAGGGCCCAAGCCAACGAACCATCCATGAATCAGGTGATGGGATTGTTCCTTTCCGTCATACTTATGATTGGTGTGGTATTGATCATGGGATTGTTCAAGTGAGTGGTTCTTGCAGCTCAAACAAGAGGGAGTCTTGGCATAGCTTGGGTAGCTATTTACACATTTTGGGTGGTTTTGTTGTGCTATACGTAGCATGCTTCATCAGTTTCATCTCGTCTTTTATTTGGTACCGGACACGAGTACCTTCTGGCTGATCATCATGCTAGTTTAGCCCTGCATACGGAAACTCTACTACAGGTGAGATTGGAAGGTAGAAATAAATGAAATCTAGACTATGTACTCTCGGAAGGACTCGACTCGACTCGACTCAAACTGTGCCGCTTGGTGGAGTTGAGTACATGTATGTACAGTAGCACGAACGCGTAAACGTAAACGAGAGAGTTCCAAAAAAGGTATCACACTTGCTCCTCTCTCTCACTTCAACTTTCAAGATCGCCGGTGTCAACTGGTTGGTTGCGCAGATGAGCAGATGAGTGTTGGTAATTGGAACAGAATCAGCCTCCTAGTCTGGCTAGGCGACAAATATTATTTGCAAGCATCAGTCAGAGAATATCCATTAGAAGATGACAGCTTTGAGATTGGACCTTTTCAAGACCCTGGTGTCATTATTTCTCATCTTTGCCACCATCTGCCATGGTTTTTCCTCAAGCCCATCATTTCGTCCCGTAAGGAGTTCTTCCCGGCTTCAACTTTTCGATTTGAAGTCAATATTTTCCTCCTCTGATACAGACAAAACAACTGCCAGTAGTAGTGTCACTGAGGTTGACAGCTTAAAAGGTCAAGTGGAAGAATTGATTATTGTAACCCAGGGCAAAGCAGCTGCAATTCACTTGTTGGATCCAATATTCGAGCAAATTGAATCTCAAAACACAGTGGAAGCTCCCAATCGGGACCCAAATTTCAAAGGACGATGGCATGTGTGGTTCACAGATTGTCCACCACCATCCAATGGTCAGCTGGGTCCATTCCAAGGAAGTGCCGAACAAGACATTGTCGCCCAAGGGAACGAGTACAACAACATTTTGAGACTGCCATCCAATAGCCGTGATGACCAATGGCTAACGGTTGTTTTGGATGGAATTTGGGAAGATTGGGACGGAAAGGAGCTCTCTGATGGTGATGATAGTGACAGTAGTACTGGTGGTAGTTTTTCTACCCCATTAGAAGGAACGGATTGGGGAGCCAAGTATTGGAAGGTGACATTTTTGAGACTCAACTTTAGTCTGTTTGGCAACCTGTTGCTCTCGAAAGACTTTCCGGCCGGGGTTGCAAGAGTTTGGCGAAGTACCTACTTGGACGACGATACAAAAATAGTGCGCGCCTCGAGAACAGGTCGGCCAGACGATGAGAGTGTCTTCTACATGAAACGATCTGTGAGGCCAAACAAAAACTAGCTACATCTAGATCAACAAACAGATAGATGCATAAACCTTGCCATACGGTAGACCCAGTTTCAGTTGTAGTGGATGGGCATGAAGGTTGAACTTTCCAATGATACCAACTATGTGACGTGTGCTGGCTTCCCTTTTCATGCATCCAAAGACCACGGCAAAGGTACTCTCAATAGTTTGGTGTGTAGTGTTGACTGCAGTTGCTACTCTCTTTACTGCTGTGGATTGTTTTGTTTGTAGTAAGATCTCGCCATTGTCGACGAATGGTACAGGAGTGATTTGTTGCGTGTGTTGTATGTGTGTGTTCGGAGATAATTTTTATCGTTTCAAATTGTTCAATCGGGCTTCCAAGTCGCTCAGTGCGGAATCGCCACCGCCGCCACCACCGCCGTCACCACCCACTGCTGCGGCAGCTGCAGGGACCTTTTCTGGTGTTGCTGCAGTGGGAGTTGCCAGCGACCCAAGTCCTGCAGCATCGGGAACCTCTTCTGCCATGGAAATGCCAATTTCATCCAGAACTTGTCCAACAATTCGATCTTCCTCCTCTTCTGCGTTGTCGTCTTGCATAGCATCGTCAATGGCGTCTCCCATTATTTCTGTTGCATCAACAAGAAGAGTTAGATTACCAAATCCATTCAAACAGCAGATTGGCTGTCAACAACCAAGAAAAGCAGCCAGCAACGAAAACTAACTCACCTTGCATCATTTCTGTCTTGGCATTTTCCTTTTCAAATTCGGCCATCATCTTGGTAATGGAGGACACATTGACCACCTTGTTCATCTTGTACATGGCCTGGGCTGTGCTGGACATGGCCTCTGCCATTGCTTGGTGACTCTTGACTGTCTGCAATTTCAAGGCGGTTCCTTGCAGGTGACTCCTCATTTCAATGAATTTGGCAATGTATTGTCGTGTGCGGACAAGGTCCTTTTTGTTTGGCATGGCGACAACACGATAGATAGATAAGTCAGAACCACTGCGACAGACGCACGTACAAGCACTAGTTTCGTCATTTATTTACTCACCTTGGCCATGATCTTGACGGACGCCATTTGATTCGCTCTGGCGGCCTTTTTGATTTCCATCGTCAAGCGTTGTTCTTCCCGTTCCAGCCCCTGCTTTTCTCTGTCCAATTCTCGAACGGCCCGATTGATCATGCGCTTGTTTTCACGCAAAACCTCCTTCAGAGGCTTCTTCTTGCCCATGACATTGCCCATCTTTTGTGTCTTTTTGGTTGTTGGCTTGGTTTGTTTCGTGTGGTGGGTTGTTCCTCTTCTTCTTCTCCTAACTAGCAGTTGTCTATTTAGCTTCTTCGGTTTAGTTTCTTTGTTTCTTGCTTGCTGGTCTTTGTTGTTACTTGCCGGTCGAATGGTATGTGGTTCACCGTCGGTTTCTACGCCATTGTGAGGTAAGCAAAATGCCGTTCCCAACGGATTCGATTCTAAATCGTGTTTACGTTAGTCGTGGTTGAGTCGACCTTCCTCCGGGATTGAGTGCTATTCCGATCTCTCGTCAAAAGACACACTGAGGCGCCGTTGTGGTATTGGCCCTGTTTGCTCCAGTTTGCTACCCGATGGTGATCGGCATTCCAGCTAGCAAGCCCGATCCCGCCGCCATCTCCAAGCTGTGTCAACGTACCGGTTCTGATTGCAGTCCAGAGAGGGGCGCTGTCTCTGTAGATCCGCTGGCGCACATGGATGCAATGAAAGGAGGTTGGATGCATCCATCACCCCAGCAAAATGAGGTTCACAATCAAAATAGTTGCCCTATCTTACCTACTTACCCAACCTTTCGATGAAACTGACTTGTTTACTGTTCATTGCAAGAGAACTGCTGAACAACCATGGAGGCAGCCTCCGCGCTCTGGTTGCAGGTGTATAATGTTATTGAGATGGCTGGCTTTGTGATAGAAGTCGGACAGCTTCAGCCCACAGCTAGCTGCGGTACAATAGGTGATCGACGGACGATTCCTTGAAAGTACTGGAAAAGTACGATTTCTTTCTTACGAGGGTTTTCCTCTCCTGGCAGGGCATGGAGTTTCAGCACGGCAACATGATCCACCACATCATCCTTTTGCGTAGGGGTGCAGAGAAGCGGTACGGGTAGCATGTCACCTTTCGCATGCACGAAAACGGGTACTTGCTCCCGAAAGTAGTCTCTGCCTCCCTTCTGAAAACACGGAAAGGGGTTGCTCAGTCCTGTGAAGCATGAAGGTGCAGTGCTTTTCGTCGGTTGCCTGAGACACGAAGGTTTCTGTACCGTAGCTGCCAAAGTCGCCTTTGGATACCGCTACCAATGCCAAACAGACAATACCCCCAACACCCAACACAGAAGGAGCGAAGTCGAGTCCTGTGAGGCGTGAAGATGCAATACTTTCGTTGGGTGCGAGTGCGTAGATGGATGGAGGTTCTGTACCGGAGCATCAAAAAGTCACCTTTTTCAGAATATTCAAGTACAGAACCACCTCTTTTCAAACACTGCCTGCCTGGGTCCTGTTGGAGCGGGGGGAAACAAGGTCAAAAGTACCATACCGGTACCGGTACCGGTGGTCTGCACGGAGTACAGTCTACTCTCTCTTATACTTATTATTCTTATATTTATTTCTCTCTTGTATTTATGCTTTCATAGAGTGCCCCCCCCTGAGTCACCAGTTACTAATGACTCAAGCTTAAAAGGTGAGGGCATTTCATGCAGTTGTCAAGATTCCTCAGCAGTGGCATGGCAATCCACCATGGTAGGCAGTCCTAGGAAAGCAAAGGGGCCACCATAGCTGAAGTGGGTGTTTAAAAAGGCATTTGAGCCGTTCCAAGAGAGCTCCACGAGCTCTTCACTAGGAAATAGCTAGACAAAATTGTTATGTTTATTCTCTCTTATATTTATACTTATCTGAATGCACACCCAATAAACATAAGAGAGAATAGACTGTACCGGTACATTCGAAACAACTCGAGAGATTGCAGAATTTCTGAGTCGAGTACATTACAGCGTACAGTAACATAAGTCAAGTCGAGTCGAGTCGAGTCGTAAAAAGAAACCGCGCCGAGCTTTCACTGGTACAATGTGCACTCGACTATTAATACACATGCATACCGGTACTAGTACCGATAGCACACACTTAGAAAGTACGATAAGTAACATCTATTTTCCTGATTAAAGCGATTTAAAGAAATTTTAAAAATGTTTTTGGAGAACACGTATCTTAATTTCATTCTTGTGGAGTTCATTCTTTGTGGTCCCCAATGTGTCAGTTGTATATTGACAAAAGGTCTCGAGATAGTCCTGTCGCGTCGTCGTAGTTGTATTGGCTCAACAAAATTACAAAAATGATCAGAAAGAAGCCCAAGCACCACCCTTACTGGGGTACCCGTACTTACTGGCGTATTGGTACCACCGGTACCGGTACTGGCTTCTGGCTTCTGGCTTCAGTCTTGACGACAAATTTTCGTTTGTGGTTCTGCTACGGAACTGGAGCAGCTATTAGTGTTGTCCACCTGATTGCAAGAGCTCTGATGATATCCTCATTTTGGAGACTTGTTGACACTCGCAACGAGAGAAGGTTAGGAGACAACGTTGCCATACGATGCAAGCTGAAGATATGGAGCAGCCCAGTGTCGCCTTCGTGGGAGAGCAACCACAGAACGATGTTTTTACTGAAGACCCCAGCAGTCGTTACTTTGGACAGCCGATACAGAATGTGCCCACTCGCGAAGATGACTTTATGAGAGACGAGAGTATGCTCTCTCATGCACAGCAGCAATCGAACAGTGTGGTTTTTGAGAATGTGGCCTTTGTGGGGTGGCAGGTGGGAGGAGGCCATTTGTCCTTGGTCCGTCGAGGCTTTATCTTTCACTCCCCGCCTGGTGCTCCTCAAGAGAAACTCAAGCTGAAAATCCGATGGAAATCGGTTGTCAAGATCAAAACCAACAAACGAGCCGAGGACCGATACTTGCTCAAGGTAGTAACAAAGTACAACGATGATTTGATATTTGAATTCCAGAGCAGACAAACGATGGATAATGCTCGAGTCCGTATGCTGCTCAAGTTGGAAGCAAGCCAAAAGGACAACGACAAGGAAGGCAATGACGACGTTGAACCGTTCTCAGCTCCAGAGAGAACCCAATACACCAACGTGGGCTTTCAAGGCCAGCGAGGTGGTCGTCTTGTGTTGGATGGGTATACCATAACTTACATCAATTCGCAAGGGGTTAGCACGGCTAGCTGGGAGTGGCAAAACCTCACCAAGTACAAGATCAACAAAGCCACACACGGTACCCCAATGCTTCGAATCATTGATGTCCAGAACAACTCGTTCACATTCCAGGTAAGTCCAGCGAACTTGGTAACCAAGCGTTGTGCCACAATCTCTCACCCTTTTTCTTGATGCGACTCCCGAAAGATGAAAAATCACATGGACAAGGAACGAGTCAGAGAGGATATCAGGAATCGGGTTGGTGGCAGTGAATCGCTGCCTGAGGAACAAGCGCTGGCGCCGGGTCCAGCCAAACCTAGGTTGTCTGCGGTTCTCCGAAAAAGTCATGGCAGCAATCGAAGGGAGCATGAGTCGGTGAAAAAGACCCTTGGTTCTTTTCCACGCATCGTGGGGCCAGCAGCAGACATTCGAGAGTTGGAATACATCTCAGCTCTTCATCAAAACGCAGAGAAACTCTTGCGATCAGATGGCACCATCTCTTGTGAGTTTTGCTCATTTGGTTATACAGGTTTCGTCTGCCTTGAAAGTTGGACTCGTCTCATCCTAAATTTTTGTGTTCGCTGCGACTTTCGTCCTGGTATCAGCCCAAGACATTGGGCCCTACCTTTCGTCTCGGTACGGCATTGAGATCACTTCAGAGCAAGCGATCGATATCGCGATAAACTTGTGTGGTGGAAAGCTTCGCAATGAATTCGCAGCACAACTGGATGTCCAAAATGACAAAATTGCAAGAGGAGGGACCCATCAGAGTGTTCCCACGGAGGAGCAGAGTACGACTGAAGATGACGAAGAAGAGGAAGAACCAATCTACTATTTTGACTTGGTACAGCTCATGTCTGTCTTAGTGATCCCGGAGCTTCGCCAGCTTGCTGACAGGTATCACGGCTCTCGATCTATCAAAAAGTCTACGAAACGCCAGCGACAATTATGGTCCAGCATTAGTGAGCCAATCAGTTTCAAGATGGAAGAAGAGGAGAAAAAAGAGGAGGATGCAATGACACCGGTGGAAACAAAGGAAGCGCGACTCTCAAACAAGGCAGTGGGAATTGTTAAGGTTGTACTTGAGGCACTGATAGAGATCTTCGACGAGGACCTCCAAGGTGAAATTCGACGTGGAGCGACAATTGATGCTGATATGCTGATTACGATTCTAGAGTCGTTTGGAGATGTGGACACGGCGAACGATCCAGTTCAAGTGCAAAAACTACTGGTAAGTGCGACGCGACAAACACTACTCACTACGCTCCTCCAGCTCGTGAACGACTCACGAAACCTCAAATGCCTTGGTTTGGGCTACAGGACGCGCTAAGGATCAATGGTGGCCCTCCCATGCTAAAAGTAGAAAACTTCCTTGCAGCTCTGACTTCGGATGTATCCACTTACGTCCCAGCGCCAACGGATGATGATGGAAGCGCTCCGAAGACTTCGGTCTTTTACGACGTGTTTGGCTGGTAAGTTTTGGAAGATGAGCGCTATACGCTGCGGTTGCCTGCTTTTGTTTTTGAAAGCGGCTTATGCATGGTACAACTCATCCTTGGTGCAGGAATTGGGACGAACCCATGGCCACTGAGAATCCCGTTGTCAGTGACCAAGTGTTGCACATGGGCACGGCCAGTTTCATCGACTACGTAGCAGACACTTATCGCTCCGCTTGGGCCAACACGATGGTGTGGTGCCTTTTCATACTGACAAGTACGTTTGGCTTTGTGGTTGTGAAAGCCTGTAATTGGTTCGACATATACAGGGCCCTCACTGTCGACTACTTGTTTGCTTCCACCTACCGTTAGCTCTGGTGTACCTGAGCTTCTTTATCTCTCATCTGCAGGCTAGCGAAGCTGCCACTGTGTTCTGTCCCGATGATGAGCACTTTGGTTGTGCTATTGGCAACAAGATCATAGGGTGGATTCTGACGGCTATCTTTTGTGGGTGAGTTTAGTCAATTGTTACAATGCTTTCTAACTTGTACGACGTGGTGTGAATGCCGTTTCTCATTGGGAATTCTTCGTCAATTGCTCCCTTTGACCTAAAATAGGACGTACGGTAAGAGATCGATTTTTAGGATGTTTGGTGCTTCTGCCATTGATCTCACAACGATGCTGCTCGTGAAGGCCTTGTGTTCATTCTTCCCACAAGCGTTGGTAACGTCTATGGGCAGAAAGGGCTCCAGTGGTTTACCCTCTTTGCGACTGCTTTCTTGGCGTTTGCGCCCTTTTCCACTTTGATATGGTACCGACGGGGAATACCACATGTGATAGAGACTTTCGTGGACCATCGGGTGATATGCCCAGCGTGGGTTGAAGCTCCAGAAAACCCGGACACCGTTGCCGAAGCTGTTGCGCAAGAGGTTCTCGCGACTGGGAAATTGGAGGAGGATGAAACCAAGGGTTACCTCAGTTTGGACCCACAGTGTCTTCCCATCGTGGATTGGTGTGAAGCACATCCAGAAGTACAGGGGAAGTGAGTGAAACTGGCTGTGCACGCTTATGGGACACCAGCACCATGATGCACATTGAGACTCACCGTGTCCATTGTTCCTGCTGATAGGTATCTCGACGAGGACCCATCTACTCTAAGCTACAGTGAATTTGAAACTTGCTACAATTTTACAAAGACAGAAGTTGTCGATATTTTCTTGTTGGAAACGGGGCGGTCTTGCAATCCAAACAACAAGACAGATCTATGCCCGGGGTACGGCAAATGTGCCCGAAGTGCTCTGTCTGAATCTGCTCCATATGTGTGTTGTCACGGAACCGCAATTCCCTTCGCAGATGAAGACGCAGCGTTCGACCAGGTTTGTGACGGGCAACCGATCGATGCCCCTTGCAGGGACGACCTGATGTGTGAGAGCCGTTTGTGTGTGAACAACAAGTGCGCTGAAGAGGAAGGTAGCAATGACGCCCAGAAAAAACCTCTGGGCGAAAATTGTGATAGTAACCATGCCTCCTGCACAAGTGGGTTTTGCTTTCAAGGGACATGCCAGCAGCACCCCAAATGGTGTCCGATTCTAGGCCTCGAGGCCTTGGGAGGTAAGCTATGAGGGGGCTTCCCATAGTTTCTGTTTATGCTGGTGCTAGTAGATCTAGCCTATCTAGATCGCAGGTGTCTGACCACTTTTGCATTGTACTTTGCGGGAATAGGCCTCAGGCTAGATCCTTACTGCCGGACGGTGAGTGACTGGTGCTCATTCAACAACTGGAGAACTCTAGGATTGAGCCTGTTTGGTACGGCCTTTGAGGAAGCCGGACTGGTGGAAAGTTCAGACGTGAACGCTGCTGAAGCTGCGGAACAAGATGCTGAAGGAGTTGTGGACGAGGGTACGTTCACGTAGCATTAGATATCTGTTTCTCCTCTTGTTCTCCCTGTCGACTTGCTGTAACCTAACACGAACGGGTTCTTGCAATTGATAGTTTTCCATGATACAGGAGAGGCCGGGGAGGAAGCTGAATTAGAACTTGACGAGCAGTTGAAAACGGAATGTGAGAAGTTTCTAGATGCTTTTCTTGATTTCAACGAAGACCTCCAAAGAGAAACAACATTTTCCTTCTTGAAGAGGGTTCCAGCAACTGAACAAAACGAAGTGGAGATTGCCACTATCGCGTACAACAATGCTATCGAAGACACTTTGGAAGACGAGTGGACGTACTTCATACTGCTTTGCATTGCGGTTGTTGGAGCATTTGCAGTTTTGGCCGTGGTGAAGGGGCTTGTGAAGGCTGCCAAAGGTCACAGTAGAGTTCGTGACTACACAATCAAATGCGCTGCAACCCACAAAATTGCCGATGTGATTGAGAATGCTTTAGGTATGCATATGGTTGAAGGCGCCAGCACAAAAGGGCAGGTCATGCGAAACTTCTTTCTCCACGGAGAGACAGTTGTGGAGGTTGGAGGGGTACCATGGACACTGAAGCAGCTCTTCTCTCGCAGGCTCTTCTTCGAGGAAGGTATAAGATTTACTGGAAGGCTCTGGATTGGGTTGATCGTCCAAGCGATCGTGACGATCGTCGGTGAGTGAGGATAATTGCATGTCACGGCCACTAGACGGGCAGCGTGCCTCTTACTTATGGCCTTATCTAACAATACAATTGCTAGGTGTGGCATACGCGTCGGCTCTGGTCGAGATGTTTGGGCATGCCATTGATGAGATTCGATCAGATCTCGGGTTTCGGTTCACGAAAGAGGAAATCTTGGCCTTCAGCCCATATGAGTGGGCTACAGGTAAGATCTGTAGTGAGTTTCCGAGCAGCTTTACCGTGCATTTACTCACACCACTTCAGTTACCCGAGATCAGCTCACAGTGACAGAGGAAGAGCAAGCTATCTTGGACTATCTCCCAGAGAAATGGTAAGTGATCTTCTTGACTTTTAAAGCCCAATCCCGCATACGTTGCAGTGACTGATGGCTTGTTTGCCCCTGAATGAAGGATGATCGATGGTAAGGCATCATTGCTGTTCCTGTGGAATGTGTGTTTTCGTCGCATGCCTTTCACATCTTTCCTGGGGTTTGATCTTTGTAGCCGCTGGTATTCCTGCAATTGTTGTTGGGACACTGGTGGCCACGTTCTGCATCTTGGTTTATGTGCCGAGCTATACCAACAAGGTCCTCAAACTGCGGAATGGAACAATACCCAGCCTGAAAGACCCGTATTTTGGCACGTATCGGAACTCGCCTGACAATGTGGTGCAAGTAAGTGAAGGAAATGGCATGTTCCCCGCATCATGAAGGCATCATGCCGCTCAGGTATCTATTGTTTTTCCTGTATCTCCCAGAACGTCGGAAACATGGTGTTCTCTATGATGGGAGCGGGTGTCTTTACAGCATTACTGACGTTTATTGGCGTCTTCATTTTTGCCTATCCAATCACGAGGGTCCATGTAGTTGGCAGCATTGCAGTTGCCATTGGTATTGTAAGTGCTGTCGCTTCCGTAGCAGCCGAATTTGGTTTTGTCTCTAACACCACCAAATTCCTGGCTATGTCAAGGCTTCCACGATTGCACTCAAAATCGTAGGCCAGAAACTTCTGCGGGGACGCAACTTCAGTTCCTTTTATCGAAAGAAGCCAAGAGCAGGTAAGACAGGATGAAGTGGGCGGTATTATGTAGGCCGTTTTGACGCACAAAACTCACGCTTTCCGCAACTACCAATTGCAGCGAACTACGCAAGCTTGGTGAGATCAGAATGAAGCAAATGCTGACGTTGGCCGTTTTTTAAGTCACACCTCACACCTTCCGCAACTATGCCGCAGTTCTTCGAATGCTGGTACCTGGGCACGGGTCTTCTCATTGTTATTTCCAGGCGTAAGTAAGCACTTGGCCGAGAGAATTCGTTCTAACGAGACCGTCTCATCACAACTGTTTCCTGCAACTGGGACATAGTGATTATTTTCATTGTCACTGGAGCGTTTTGGTTGGGAAGAATTGATGTTGAGTAAGAATGGCCTAACTACTGCTCGCCCTTCCTCTTCTTTCAGCTTTACCATTTCGTGCCTCACTTATTCGATTCCTCTTTCCTTGAAGATTTCTCCACCCAAACGTTAAGATTGCTGGCGTTGGTTTGGATTCCGTACCAACGGGCTTCACTAGAGATCTGCTGGTCCACGAGGCACATCTGCATCCGTACATCGAGAGGTTGGGCAGCATGTATCTGATGCGGATTCGTGATTGCGAGAAGTTTGGAAGCATTGCTGGCACTACATGGAGGTCCTTGTTTGTCACGGGGTTGATGCCTGTAAGTAATGGAAATTGCGTTTCACCCCCACCAATCGCGACAGTATCATATTATCATGATAGCGACAAGCGGCTCAACTAGTCTATCGCTTTGTATGTATCTCCCAGTGGATTGTGAAGTACAAAGTGAATGGCTTCGATGAGGATAGCTTCGACGCTCCCGATGACTAATCGAGTGGAGTCCACGACGCAAGTAAACATCACTCTTTGTGTTTTGAATCTCTAATTGGCGTTAAAAAGGTTGAACGTTGTTCTTGTCCATTATGCTGCTGCCTATAAACTCGTAATATGAATGCGAGTGTCGTATTCACTAAACTACGATCTGATGTGCCCGATTGCCTCCAGAATGAGGACTCCGTCAACCGTAAAGTCGCAAGGGAAGACATTAACATCAACTTCCCAACAAGCTCTCGACATGGCCAACGCCCTTCCTCTTGGCCAACTGCGACCGCAGAGGCCCTCGCTGTGGGAGGCTCCCTCTGCTTCTCCTTGGAACTCGTGTATGGTTTGCTGAAGATTGCGTAGATATTATGTTGAGCCAAGTCAGAATTCATTGAAGCAACGAATCGAATCCAATAAGTTAAGGCTCCAGCGTGCCATTGAAAAAGGGACCCGTTTCCTCCAGTGCTGGATCTGACAGCAGCGCTGGTTCGTCTTCCGCCGAGGATCTTCCAAAGATCCCCGCCATGACAGCCACAATCAAAAGAGTCAAGCAGAGTCCCATGACAACATGTTCTCGTTGCTGTTTGGTGAGTTCCCATACATCATCCACGGCTTCAATTTCATTGCGTCGTTCGTCGTTTTGATCTTCGGGTACCACTGTCAAAATTTGCTGTGATGTTTCGCTATCGCGACGCAACCCTCGGGTGGAAACTTCGGCCACGACCACTCCGGTGGTATGCGCCGTTCGGGCCACGACAGTGACTCGATCGGGAGAATCCTTGATGATATCACAGGCGACGCGAGCATCAACTTCGGTCACATCGACTTCGTTAATGGACAAGATCCGATCTCCGACATTTAACAGAGACTGTGCAAAGAGTCCGTTTTCATTAATGGAAGAGACTCGCAAATCGCGTTGTCCCGTCGACTTGAGACCCATGCCACTCCGTTGATTTCGATTGGCCTTGGTAATCATGGATTCAATCAAACAGGGATCGCCTCCTTCATTACGACAGACAATATTGATGTATCCCGTGGCCTCTCGCAACATTCGTGCCGCTTCTGGACTGTCCATATGCTGCGTCCTCTTGTTGTTGATTGAGAGAATCTTGTCTCCGGCTTGAAAGGGACAATGTCGCAAGAGACTTCCCTTGGACGCATTGTTGTTTTCTTCGTCGTCGTCATCATCGTCGTCCGTCGCTACAATGTCTCGATTGATGGAATAGACCACGACTTCATCGCGCAACAAGTTGAGCCCGACACTTTCCGTGGGTGCATTCTTGATGACGGTGGCACTGAGGAGTTCGGCTCGTCGATGCTGTCCGACGGCCGATGCCGGGGTAAAGGGAGATCGACTGGAGGCGCTTCTGGTGGCATTGGCCAAAAAGTTGCGGGCCGCTCTAGCGAGTCCCGACGCACGACGATTACCGGGATACGGCAGGGGTTCCTCATCTCCGAGCTCTAGATCGTGCATGTTGAAACTGCCATTGCTGCGAAAACTAGCGTCGATTTCGACGGCCTGAGCGACAATCTTTTCATCTGCCAAATCGGAATCATTGGGTTGACTGTCGTCGTGTGGACTGTCGTCATCTGGTTGGTTGAACGAAGAGGAAGGCACTTCAAATTCGGCAATGACACCATCGCTCGACACGAGACGCTGTCGTTGTCGTGGTTTATTGGCAGAGGAAGAAGAAGTCAATTCTTGGACTACAATTCCTCCCGTCGAGTCGACGACTGGATGGACTTGCAGTGCATTGTTGTTGTTGCTGTTCTTGTTGTCCAAATCGCGATGATCCATGCTGCCACCTCCATCGGCTGTTTCGTCGTCAGAAAGAACTCCCGCCAGTTCATTCTGGACGGTTTGAAAGTCCTGTTCGAGCGCCGCTCCGAAATTGGAGAGTCTAATGGTGGGAATGTTGGAGTCATCCAAATCCATGTATTCGCTGCAATCATGAAAGGAATCCACAGCTTGGACATGCACTGGCTCGGAGAAGGTCCCCGACATTTCATCTCGAAAGGAACACCCCGAGTGACGAGAATCAGGGCTCTCGGAATAGGATCCTTCTTCCATGTTTTGGATGGAATGAGGCGGCGTAGAAGCATTCGTAGAAGACATCATCTTCGAGACTTTTTTCTATAGATATAGACTTCTTTCTTGGCCAACTTGAATGGAAGCGAATCGAATGGAATGAGTGTTATCTTATCTTCTGGTGGGTTTGCTGCGAGCCACTTCCGAGGGAACAAAAGATCGACTCGTCACTCGTCACTCCGCTCCTCTGATTCGATTCTCAAAAACCAGGTTCCACTGACAATCTTCTTCACCAAACAGAGCAAAACAGCACAGACAACAAAAAGTCCCCAGCAACAAGGAGGATAGGCTGCGAAGGTGACTTGATCTCTTCCTGCAATGCACAAAAGGACCGTTGCTCTCTAACAAGAAGCACAAGGAGCCAATGGCCGAAAATCACTCATGCAACCGCTTGATCACCAGTTTCGTTTGCAATTGGTGGGAGGCTCGGCAATGGCTGAGATGATGAACATCAATCGCGCTACCAAAATTGCCTTCCTTTTTCCCTTCTTTGGGAGGCTCTTTGGTCGGTTTGGCTACTTCGAGAGTACACTAAAATACCTACCGATGGTATGATAATCGTTGTCAAGGACATGTTCTACCGTTGCAATCCCGGTGTTAAGTCTCAATTAGTTTCTCAATGTATTTCCATCCAAATCCAGTGAAAAGAATGATGAATCATCATCCATTTATGTCAATTTCACAAACAAATAAGCACTGAAGTACAAATTCTTGAAAAAGAAGTACCAGTATCGATTGAAATTTCAAAGTGACCCTCTCTTTCATCTCAACTCTCAAACCATCGGTACACCCTGCGACTTGCTCAACCTACATCCGGGTTGTTTTCAAAGATCCAAGATTCCTCATCTAAGTCTCCTCGGCCACCAAGCCGGTTGCCGAGAATGAAAAGTAAGTGACCAAATCGTTCAGCTTGTTGAGCTGTTGAGGTTCAGATTAGATGGAAGGCCAAAAGATACTAACCTTACTCCGAGCTGCGAGCCGCTATAGCGCTAAGCTAACCAACTAAAGGGTCCGTCCTCCATTTCAACCTCTTCCACATCTGCATGGATCATTGATGCATCAATCTGAGTGATACTTGTTCAGAATGCTTCGGAAGGAAGCTGATGCAGAGGCCATCATGCCTTTTTCCCATCATGCCTTTTCCTCACTTTGCGCCTTCAAGAAATTCTAGGTATGTGAGGATGTCCCTGTCCTCAGTATATGACCAGCTAGATAGCTGGTCGTTGGAATCCCTACAGACGGTGTGTCTCCATGCATCCCAAAACTCCAGCTCGTTGGTTCCCAGTTTGCCCCCGCCCCTCGTGGTACCACCGAACAATGCCCAATTTCACCCCCCCCAACCGGCTTTCATAGACTAAACTGCTCTACCGGAGGCCTCTTTACTATTCTTACCTGCTAGCTAGCCAGCGGGGACAACTCTAAAGAAAGTCCAATCAGAATTACATACTAGCTAGTATCATATCTCCAACGACAAGTGTCACTCACCACCATGGCAAAAGCTATTACATGTACTAGTAACAATAATAACCAGCAGCAACCAGCCTCCTGCAAGACTCGTGATGAGATGCTGGCAAAGTTCCTGACCGATGACAGTCTCAATGATATCATCCTCAAGGGAACAACAGATGGTGTCAGCAAACCGGTTCTCACTTTCGGCCCGATCTGAGGTTTTCAAGGGAATGCTCTTGGGCAAGTTCCAGGAAGGCACCAGATTTACCGGTTTTCTAGAACCTCGCTAAAACAAACTCACGGTATTTCAATGTAATTCGTCCGCGAATCGCGCAGCACGAATGCGTATTCGCGCACAGCAAATGCGTATTCGTTCTTAATTCGCGGAGTTTTACTAGCAGATATACGCACTCATTCGCTTTAAACTCGCGCTATTCGCGCTGCGCGAGTCAGCGCGAATAGCGCGAATCTCGAACGAATCGCGCTAACTCGCCCACCACGAATTACCGCGAGTTTGAAGAATCTGAGAAAATCGCAAAAATCCGCTGCCTTCCAGGAAGCATCACTGCCGGTTGTAGAGCTTAGCTTTACAGGAAGCGTCCTCCAGGCAGTGGTGGAATTTGTTCTTACCCATGATGCACAAATTCTCAACTCCAAGAAACGGAAGACACCTGATGGAGAAGAAGAAGAGGAACATGTTTCCATTCAACAGATTGAATCATTGGTGTCATTGACAGAAGCTGCCTCCTACTTCAATCTTGCTGGCCTTGAAGAGCTTGTCATGGAATATTGTACAACCATTCTGAAGAAATGGCCATGCTTGTCCTTTGCTTTTTTGCAGGTATGCCGAACGGCCGGGAATTCAGTGCCAGATGTGGTTTTGGACAATGCAAAGCAATGGGTCCGTGAAACCCCAGCTAAATCAGTGTCTACCGATCATGTGGCTGCTTTGAGCAAGATTGTCATGGAGGAAATTCTCATGGATGCAGAAATGAAAATGACAGAATGTGATCTCTTCCAGATTCTGAGCCTCTGGGTACCATAGAAGGTGAACCCAGTCACAGAAAGGATGCTGGAAAGTGTCTTTCCACACACATTTGCTTTGAAAAAATCGATGCTCAATTTCTAGCAACAGCTGTGGCTTCATCAGGTTTGGCTACCTCTCAGCAGCTGAATGAAGCATACAAGAATCAAGCACTGAAACTGGCACCTTCAAGCTTTCCAAAACGTTGTGAACCAAGCTGGGTTTCTGAAAAGCCTGTTGGTGCAGGAATGCCAAGTGCAATCAAAGTAGAAGGAGCTGGGATAGATCATGCGAATGGAGTGTACATACAAGATGGATTATATATGAAGAATCCCAAGTATCTCATGCAACGTTCTCATAAAGGGCGAATTCCAGTTGCAATCAAGGTGGAAGGAGCTGGGACAGAAGCTGTGAATGGAGTGTACACACAAGATGGATTATATAAGAAGAAGCCCAAGTATGTCATGCAAGGTTCTTACCAAGGCGAGCAGAGGGTCTTTGCTCTTGCCTTCCATGGAGTATACTGGTATGTTGAGATCCCTTGTTCTGCTAATGGTGGTTTGGTGCAAGACGTTGACTTCTACAAGGTAAAGTTGAAGCCAAATCAAGATTTCCCACCACCCACTGCCTGGAAGACTCATGGGAATGGAGCTGGTTCACCTCCAAATTTTCTGTACAAGTTTGAACACTGATGGGCTGAGCTACTTTTGGGAAGAGCATTGTTTTGCTAGAAGAGCATGTTTTGCTCAGTCTGCCACCTCAGTGGCTCTTGGGATCTGTGAACAAGTGACGTCGTCTTGTTTTAGTTTCATCACTGTCTATCCTGAAAGGAAGATATAGCCTGCAATGAAACAAACTGTATATTCTGAGATCATCTATTAGTCATTGCTACCTTGCCCTCATTTTGAAGCAAGGATTGACAACCGCTTGGAGCATAGAGGACAGTGACTATACAGCATTCTACAATTAGAAGTACGGCGGAGGAAAGTAATTGCCTTCATGAATGAAACAATGTCCTCTAAATCATTATAAGCTTTCTAATTGTAGCGGGTAGAATTGTGTACAGTATAAAAATAGGAAATCGAGGTGCGCTCCGTTGAGACATAAACCCAGCGCAACGATGAAGGTGGATCAGGGGAGGCCACAGAATCTAAAATGTCGTTGACAACTCGTTACGACAAGGACAGCACCACCTGAGCAGCAGAGACCAGATCCGATTGGCTCTTGGACTTTCGTCGTTCCACCTCTGGGTGGTCAGCTGAAGCCTGGTTGAGCATTTTGTGATCGCTCACGGACTTGTGCATCCCGGGATTTGCCCCTCCACGGCGGTAGTAGAAGTGAGCCATGCTGGTTGTCTTGACGTAGCCCCCTGTGGTGTTCAAATCTGCAACCTGCGCTCGGTCTGCTCCACCACCAGTAGATGCGTTCTCGCCAGTCTTTTGAGCCGGCTCTTGCTGCTGACGAATGTGCGGACGATGTTCGTCGTCGTCAATGAAGAGGCCCGATGAATGAGATCGGGTCAAGTTCGATGCCGAAGGTCGGTTCCCCTGGAGGCCAAGTCCACCCCAGCCGGATTGAACAGCGCCACTTGGAATCGTCCAAGAGTGAATTGGTTCCTTCTTTGCAGCCTTGCCGACACCAAGGGATCCACTGCTTTGAGCATTGCCATCCTTGACCATGTCGCCTTGGGAGGAGCTGAAAACAGTTTGATCCCCGACACCCAAGCCTCCCAAGTTAACAAGGCTGGGGCTTGTAAAGAAGCTTGGAACGCGTTCTCCCATTTTGGCGCCGTACGAGTTGGTTCGCTTCTTCTCCAAGGATTCAGCAGCAAGACGACGTCGTAGGCGCTGAACGCAACGATCCAAGGTGATCTCTTCAGCAATATGACTCTTGATTGCTGGGATGTGCTTCCAAGTTTCTCGCTCGGCTTCGTCGACCCAATTCAAAAAGTCATCCTCGTCCGGGTTGTAGATGCAGTGGAGGAAGGCACTGAAGAGGCTACGGTGACTGATCCAGGGCACCATGGAGATGTCACACTCTCTTCCTTCGTATTCCTGGGTAAGGACCTGGGTACCAAAGTCTCTTTGTACACCGAATAGAGGAGCAATCTGTCTTCCTCCAACCAACTCGACTGCATGTGTGAGCCAAGCGCGCAGCTGATCTTTGAGGAATATCAGCAAAGAGTTGAAGAGACCAGTGACTGGGTGTGTCCACACGCTTTTCTCAGTGTTGTAGGTGCCAAACATGACTGCGTGTGGGTTTGCCTGGCTGATGATGAAGTGGTTGACGTTGAACATCTCGCTCAGTTGTTGCATAGGCAAGTCCAACTCCATCGACCCGTCAGAAAACTTCATCTCTGTAGCACTCTCGTATCGTTCAGTGCCGTCTACATCTTTTACCATCAATCGGTTGGCTTCAAACACACCCGGCAAAGATGACGATGCCGCTGCAGCACTCCACACCAACACATGCGGAGCCGTCAGGTAGTTTAACAGGCGGGGTGGATCGCCTTTACTGAGTGGAGTGACAACAATGTTGAGGATTCTTCCAGTCCTATCAAAAGCCTCCTGGAAGGTGAAGTCCCCAATGTTCACTTTGCAACATTCGCGAAGGTGAGCAGTATCGCTTCTCACCATATCGATCGGGCGACGCGTGCCCGTGACGACATCGTAGATGAACGACGTTGCACCCCTCAAACCGATTGGGATCATCAACTGCCACGTTCTCTTGCCGTCCTTGAACGCCCCAGCCGAGTTTTGCAAAACTTGTTGAATATCAGACTGTGCGTGCTGCTGAGAAGTCTCCGAGCGGACGGGGGCGAAGAAGTTGAGTTTGAGTCTCCCGTAGTGTCCTGGCGCATTGGTCCCCATGACATTGAGCAAGTCATTCCTGCATTCATCGTCGGTGCGAGTTCCAAGCATCGAGCAAACGATGGACCCAGCACTGCTTCCGCCAATGACACGGGGCATCAAGTTGTTGTCCATTAGAGCTTTGACGACTCCACAATGGTAAAAGCCCACTGATGATGATTGATTAAAGGATTTTAAGAACGGGAGCAAACTCAGATTGTGAGACATCAATGCTGCCATCGAACATTGACTCCTCCTTGACGACCTCATCAACTTACATGCAGCGCCACCACTGGACAATGATACGATTTGGGACAATGACAAGCACGCCGGTTAGAACTTGTAACTGTGCTAAATGTCGGAGACAAGCTGTAGGACGGCGTACCTCAAGATCAAAGCGCTCCGGCCGTAGGCATGCCTAGTGCAGGGGAAAGACATGTAAGAGACGTGTTGGGATGAACACCTTAATAACAGGCAGACAAACTCGAGCTACCACACCATGGATGCGTACCTTGTTTCATTAAAGAATGCAAGTCTTGCATCGGTTGGAATGGGAGCTTCTCCCTCTCGAACCGGGGCATCACAGACAAAGTCGAGAGCCGCACACACCACATTGTGATATGTTTCCACAAGAATCTTGGACCCCGCCATTGCTCTGCTAAAGAGACCTTCATGGAGCAATCCAAACTTGTTTCTAGCAATCCCACCACGCAAGACAAACATCAGCTCAAAGATATCTCTACGGCGCATCAGATGTACAAACTCATCAATGCGAGCATTGATGCGCTCCTTTTCGTAGAGAGCGCAGTTTGGATCTGACCTCCAAACTGTGTGTCCCTGCGCCAGATCAATGGCTTCTGCCAAGCACATCCAGTCATCTTGATCCTTGACTGTTTTCTGTTGCCGTTCCAGTTCGGCAATGAGTCTATTTCGGGACGAAAAGTTGGAGAGCAGCGCCTTGACAATGGTCGTCACTTGCTTGTACGTCAAGACGCCAGCTTCCAGAGCAATGGCCAACAGCAACTGCTTGGCAACAGTCCTAGGGACAAAGACTGTGTCCAAAAGCTCCAGGCTGATTTCTCTCAGAACTGGAACATAGGCAATCAAGATTCTCGCAGTACTGATGGTGGGATAGGTAGCAGAGAAGTTCAATTGTGAGAAAGGACGACGACAATGATGATAACGACGACAAGACCAGAATGCTATTTGTTTGCTATCCAACTTACTCGTCCAGGGCCTGATGCAACAAATCCAACTGCAAGTCCTGCACATTCCGACTCCTATTGTTGGTGCTCATCTTGGCGACCACAAAAAATGAGAAAAGAACACGAGAATACAAGTGTCGACCACTCGTGAAACTACTTTCTCACTTGATCTCAAGCAAGTCATCAGAGACAATGACAGAAAACTGGCTGGAATGATGTTGAGATTGATTCAATCAATAAATCGAATCCTTTCTCGATTTCGTTTAACGAACTTCTCGAGCATTGCCCACAACAACGCAAGTAACTGTCATGACGCAGGGTACCCTTCCCTCGGCAAGAACAATACCGGGAGAACAGAGACGCCAAGTGATGGCAATGGAAGCACTTTCTTGCCAAAGCTGACACCTTGGCATCAGAAATGGGATGTCATTCCCGTTCCCATGGGACAGATTGACAGACCAAAAGGTATCTTTGTGCAAAACAAAAAAAGTTATCTCGTACAGGAAGACAGATTTAAGAAGGTAGTTTCGGTAAAGCAAGGGTTAAACATAACTGTATAAAGCATCATTATTACCGCATCTACCTGATAAATTCCCTGTTTTCACTCGCTCTGGTCGTCTGTACGCTCTCGCATCCAGATCGAAGACATCACCTTGTTTGCTTGATAACGGACTGCTTGATAGTGTAACAGGGAGGTTGGTTGCAGTGAGGTTCTACCAATTTGGTCTCAACATGATGAGAGGCCGAGGTAGTCTTGCCTGGTCCTTGCTGCTGGTACTGGTGGTAGCCACGTTGCTGGCAGTTGGTTGTCGGAAGCAAACAGGACAAACCCAGAATAATACCGTCTCCGATGATCTCAAGGATCCAAGGACTCATCCATTAGATATTCGAAAGTTTGACGCTGATACAGAAGACCCCAAGGTTTTGAATGTGCATGTGGTGCCTCACACTCATGATGATGTTGGATGGCTCAAGACCGTGGAGCAGTATTATTACGGCCAGAACATGACCATTCAAGATGCGTGTGTCGAGGACATTTTGGATTCCGTGGTGGAGGCACTGCTGGAGAATCCCTACCGAACTTTTGTCTATGTGGAAATCAAGTTCTTTTCCATGTGGTGGGAACATCAAACCGATACAGTCAAAGAGTCGGTCCGGCAGTTGGTCGCCAATCAACAGTTGGGATTTGTCAATGGTGGGTGGTGCATGCACGATGAAGCTGCCACTCATTTCATGGGAATGATTGATCAGACCACTTTGGGACATGCCTTTTTGAAAAGAGAATTGGGATACATTCCCAAGGTGGGATGGCAGTTGGATCCCTTTGGCCATAGTGCCACACAAGCATCTCTCATGACTTCCAGCATGGGGTTTGATGCCCTTTATTTTGGACGAATTGACTATCAGGATATGGAAATCCGACACAATACACAGGAATGTGAAGGGTTGTGGTCTTCTTCTGCATCAGCAGGCAACAAGAGCACGGTGTTTTGGGGACTCACTGGAAGCTACTATGGCAACTATGGGGCACCACCGGGGTTCTGCTTTGACAAACGCTGTCACTACAACCCTCTCACAAATATGACAAGACCCCAGCTGGTTGATGCTGTAAAGCATTTCCTCCAGGAGATGAAGTTACAGAGTGACAGAACCAAGGGCAGCCATGTAATGCTCACTTTTGGCAGTGATTTCAATGTAAGGATGCCTGGGTATTCTCTGTTGGGTCCATACTTATCTGTTTCTTGTGTGTGCTCACATTGTCATGTTGTTCGTTCCGTGGGATGATTGTTGACATTATCAGTATCAACGGGCAAGCACTTACTTTGCAAATATTGATTTGCTCATAAAGTCTATTGACCTGTTCCGAGAATGGGGTCTCGTGGATGTGCCAACAATGCTGGGTCCACGATTTGAGCGGATCAATATCTTCTATTCCTCACCCAATTACTACACCCAGATGAAACACAAACAGACACGGTCCCCAGCCAAAACAATTCACACATCTCATCTGATAAACAGCAAAGAGTCAGATATTGACGCAAAAACAACTGATGAAATGGGAATTGAATGGAAGGTCAAAAAGGATGACTTCTTCCCGTATTCTGATTGTCCTCATTGCTTTTGGACTGGCTACTTTACCTCTAGAGCGGCATTCAAAAAGTTGGAAAGGGTTGGATCATCGTTCTTAATGGCGGCACGTCAGATTGAAGCCTTGCTGGATCCGTCATTTCACAAATCAAAAGCGGAGGAAAAGCCACTCTATGATCTGGAGGATGCCATGGGAGTAGTACAACATCATGATGCCGTGTCCGGCACTGCCAAACAGCACGTCTCCAACGACTACAGCAAACGAGTCCAAGCTGGTATCAACAAGGCTGCCAAGTTTGTTATCAATGTGTTGAAGAACAAGGTGCTTCGTGATGGAAGGCATGACTGGAGTAGTAACATTCTGGACAATCTCAGCTTCTGCCAGCTGGTCAATGAAACCATCTGCACAGTTTCTCAGGTAATGTTGATTGACACACTCTTCTTGGAATCCTCAGGTCAGGTCTGCTTCCGACTTCTAACATCCATTTCATGCCGTTCAGGAAGCAACCATGGAAGGCTCTTGCCAAGATGTGACTGTAGTTGTGTACAACGCCCTTGGGTCAAACACGTCTAGCATTGTGTACCTGCCTGTATCTGTGGACAGTTTGTTTGAGGTAACAAGGCTGGGCACAGCGGTCGCTGCTGCGAACAACACTATTCGCTCAACCCCAAGCCCATTCGGTGGGGTCCGTCTCTCTTCGGCAAAATACGTTCTGGCCTTTGACACTGGGCCTCTGACACCGGTGGGGACAGCAATCTTTAGGGTCAGGAAGAAAGCGAGCTTGGATGGAAGCAATGGCACCCCAAATGGGTGGGCTGTTGACAATGCTCGAAGGTTGGGGGTGCCTTCTTCCCATGGAGTTGATGAAACCACAAGGGATGTTGTCGCGTCAAACGGTTTGTTGACGGTCCACTTTGACAGGTAAGGTTTCGTGATTTTTACAATCCCGTTTCGTCTGAGGACGGGAGCCTCACGGTCTTACTTCCCGCTTGGATGCAGTCACACAGGCGCAATGAAAACAATATCCAAAGATGAGACTACACTTGAAATCGATCAGGTTTGGGGTTACTACACTTCATTTGACGCTTCCAAAGATCGTGTACCCGCTGACAAAACTGATAGGGCCGACCAGAATAGTGGCGCCTATATTTTCCGCCCAAGCCAAGGTGATCAGAAACTGAACATTCTTGGATATTCGAAGCAGGCCTCCAAATTTGTGCAAACGTCGATGGGCACGGAAGTCCATATTGAATTCGAAGAACCATGGGTGAAGCAAGTTACTCGGGTGATGAAAGGAATTCCTTATATAGAGGTAGAATACATGATCGGTCCAATTCCAATCACCGACGGAAGAGGCAAGGAGGTGGTAACGAGGTTTTCCACAGCTATACAGAGCAATTCAACCTTTTTCACGGACTCGAATGGGCGCGAATTCTTAGAGCGACGTCGAGACTTCCGACCGTCTTGGCCTTTAGAGGTGTTCGAGCCGGTGGCCGGGAATTACTACCCAGTGAATGCAGCAATTTACGTTGAAGACGAACAGGTGTCATTAGCCGTACTGGTCGATAGGTCACAAGGGGGGGCTTCCCTTGACGACGGGTCGGTTGAGTTGATGGCTCATCGACGTGCCCTTGCTGATGATAGGCGTGGTGTTGGGGAGCCTCTGAATGAGACAGACGGTGGCGTCTCACCGTATCCGCCTTATGGAAATGCTCATCGGTATGGACGTGGTCTTGTGGTTTGTGGGAAGTATCGCGTAATGGTCGGGAAAGGCTCAACCGGGGCGAGCTTGGCCCGATCCGAAATGGATAGCGCGTTTACGTCTCCCCTGATATTCGTGGCGTCATCAGAACCCAATGACATTGCCACCGCCTCCTTGGATTCCTTACATGTATCTGCCCTTCAACAAAGTCTCCCACGAAACATCATGTTGGTGACATTCCAGAAACTCGATGAAGCGGAGCCAGACTTCTTGGTTCGGTTTGGCCACCAATACGGAATACACGACGACAAACTGCTTTCTCTTCCTGTCTCTTTAGACCTCGCGGCACTGTTCGGAGGCTACAGCATCGAATCTGTGACAGAGCTAACTTTGTCGGGGAACCAGGAGCTCACCGAGTGGACCGAGAGGCGCCTAGATTGGATTCCTGGACATCAAGCTGAGCAACTGCATACCAATGATACCTCTACGGTCATATCTCTCAGGGCAATGGAAATACGAACGTTCAAAATGAAAATGGTCACAAAACAATGACGAGGTTCCAAAGCCCCGCTTTCCAAATTGAAGCAATGTGCTAAGACTACTATGGTATATTTCTGCTCTACTTCTCGTTCGATTCCTGACACGTTGACTAACCCAACCCCAACGTCCTCCACCGGTTTACATGTAAGCTCAAATCAAGTACTTCCGGCTGCTTGGTGGACAGTAAGAGGTGAATGTCCTCGTAGTTAGCCCCTCCGCTTTTTCTTCTTCTGGTTGCCCCGAAGTTTCTTTTCCCGTTTTCTTCTCTCGCTTTGACCCTCCGTAGCTTTCTGAAACGAACTCCATCTGATGAGCGTTGTTTTGGCCTGTTATCGCTGTTACCATATCATTGGAGACTTTGGATCTTTGCAGCTCTTCGGCAACATCCTGTGATCCACAGAAAGCAAGCAAAGAGTAGGACTTCTTACGCGTACAAATCATCCGTATCGTATGGTCCTCAATCAGTTGATCAAAGTTGGGACGGCCAAAGCGAATGGCTCCGTCTTCAAACAGTTGAGTTGAAGAAAGCTCTTTGCGCAGAAGCTCACATGCTGTTTCATCCTCGTCTGTAACGTAGACTGAGATTTTGCAGACTTTTGAGGCGTTCTCTCTTCCCCATTGCTCAGCCAACGAGTCCCAAATAGAATTGATATCAGGCATGAGCTCTGGAGGTGGGTGCGTGAAGAAGGGTGAGGACGCCGACAATTGATGGATAGCACTCAGAAGCGTTCTCGTCGACATACCTGATACTAATGAGGCCGATCTAGATACCCAAACGATGTCGAGTCCTTCCATGGCACCACCAATGACATCCGTCGAGACGCTTTTGCGCCAGGATTTGTTATGCGGTTTCACTGCCCGACTCCACAATCTCGCTGTCATATAGCCAGTCAACAAACAGAAAGTAGTAACGTCGCTCGGGGTCAACTTTCCAGTGTCATTGTTGTCATATTGCAGCCACCAATACCAGTCCGCAAAAGGGGCAATTAGGCATGTTACCGTGTCCGTATATGCTAGCAGGTCATTGAAGTCCCATATGCATATCGTTGTGAATGCGAAGATCACTTGGAACACAAACGTAGATGCTTGCAGAACGAGTTTTATTGCATCTCGTTGGTTCGCGCTACTTGTGTTCACTGATATTGTCATGCCAATCACAAACACTCCGATGGCTGGCAGTAATGCGAGCAAAACAACTCCATAAATTGACCTGGTAGCTTGAAAGGCCTGGGACTTCAATCGTTGCTTGCTAGCTCTTACATCCTTCCATCTCAGCCGTCTTTCATGCATCTGAATCTTTCGTGCAATCACTGTTGCTAAAGAGTCATCCGGACCGACTGCAGCGTTTGTGGCCGCGTCCAGAATGTCAGGTCGTCGTTTGCACAGCGCAACACAAGCATTTGCGGCCCTTAGCGCAAGCGAACCCTTTCGTGCGGCCAAAGCCCTTTCTGCAGCTACAATCTTCTTACTGTGGTTCTCAAGATCCTGAAAGTGACTCCATGGATCCAACCGCAGCAGTTGACGCACATGTTGCTTATACAATGAGAGAATTGGAACAATTCCGGTTCCGGTGCCAATAGCTAGAGCATGAGAAAAGTCCTCTGTTTTTGCTAAGGATGTCCCACAAGGTCCCAAAATATCCACATCGATCTGCCTCTTGCTGAATCCACTGTCCCCGTCCCCGTCTAAGAGACGCCAAAGACTATCCGTCCAAGAACCATTCTTCATCACTTCCACATAAAACTCTAACTGTGAACTCGACGCTCCCGAAGCAATCGAGTAAGGATGCCACTGTTGATCAATCGATGGAATACGAAGAAACGCATATTGACCTGGGTGCAGCAAAGAGCGATATGTAAGCGGCAATACTGCCATCATGATAACCGTGACAAGCACTTCCCGGACTTACCTGGCTTGAAATCAAAGAGTGCAGGACGACGAAGACGAAGGATAATCATCCTCGACCCATTTCCTCCTTCAATTGTGGATGAAGAAACAAGGCCGGCCTTGTAGCGATGGTTTAAATACATTGCCGCTCGGTCACAAAAGTAGTACAGCAGTGTTGCCGAGAACCATTTGAACGTCTGGGAGCGGTTTGCCTCGTGATTACGCTGTTTGTCGTCGAGTGTATGGGCGATTGTGATTGCGTACATGATGAAGACCAAATGATGCACTCCGTAGAACACCTCATAAGGAATTCGATTTCGGAAATATGATGTCCCTAGCAAGATGAGAATCGAAGCGAAAATTCCATAACCAGTACACATGATCTCCGATGTGAGCTTGGCACAGATGGCCTCTTCACCATTCGCACACAGCGTCCCAAAGAAGATAAAGAAGAGAATGGTGGAAAGAACCAAAAGAATGCAGATTGTGTATCCTAGATGGATGTGTAGGCGGATCATTCGATTCAAGGGGACCACACTGTTGACCACAGATTCCGACAAGCCAGCGATGGTATAGCGACACATGGTGAGGGGTATCAGCGCCATCTGAAATAGAACAGCGTGCATGGTACCAAACTCGATAGGAGGTACTATTCGCTTCCACCAATAAAACGGCGCCCCTTCTGGCACTGCAGCAGCCTTTTGATCAAACTTGATCAAGAAGAAGTGTGCTGGATAAGAACAAGGATAAGAAGCAGATGGTAAGAAATGGTTTTTACAGCGCCAAACAAATAAAATGGATTGGCTACGGACTCTTCAACTTACCAAAAATCACCATTGAGCACATAAAATGCGCACAAAAGAAGGTCAAAAGCTTGCGCTCCCCATACAGGTAGATCATGTATCTCACGATGGGTCCGGGAGATAGATATTGGCGAGCCTTTTCAAAAATATCCCTCTCAGTCTGTTCATCTTCCTCCTTCGATCCATCGTATCCATCTCCTGTCCATTGTGAACCGAAGTCAGATTCAATTGATCGCTCATCAGGAAACATATCAAGAGGCATTAGATCACCTCCCGAGGCATTGCTGGATCTGATAGATTGTCGTGACGGGGTACTGGTACCAAAGCTTTGCTGCTCTTTGGTGCTACTGAGCACCTCGACAGCGATGCTCTCGTCGTCAAAGAATTCTGCACCTGAAATTCGTTTCTTTAGTGGGCTCATTTTTGTTAGGTTTCTTTTATGTGACACAAATACAAAATATAGACTAGAAGGATGAATGCAGTCTGTTTGCCAAGCAATGCCAACCGAGAACACAGGACCTGGTGAGTGCACTTGCTTGCAAGCAAGGGAAATTCTGAATTTGGATCGTTTTGTGGCACCGAACGTTGATAGTTTGAGAGAGATCCGTGCACTTAGATAAGTGTCACACAGGCGCTAAGGTAATTAGGCTGGCCGTTTGACAAATAGTCAGCCGAACTCTTTCTAACGGGTGTCACATGTTGGCGCAGACTTACCGTTGCCTCATGGAGAGTTAAATTTTGGTTTGGTTGTGGCCTCGTGGCCTCCAGCCTGGTTACCGTATGCCGTATGTCATACCATCGTAGCACGGGACTGTTGACTTGAGGACAAGGTTTAGTTTAGATCATTTATCTAGCTAGCTTGCTACCGGGCAATGTTTGGGACTCTGGAGTACGTACCGGTACATGTAATCAATAATACATACATCGTCTAGTAGCAGTTGACATTATCCAGCTTTCGCAACTAAAAACCTAAAGCGCACAGGTTCGCCATCCACCCCACCGTAACATGACAACATGCTCGACTCATCCAACACAAGACGGTCCTCTGTATTTTTGTACTTGTCCTGTACTTGAGAGATGACCCTTTTAGCTAATAAAGGAGGCACAACTTCACGATCGCAACCACTGCTGTCTTTGGCATCAGAAGCCTTTTGTTTCTCTCCTTCCCGAACCTCCTGTCTAGCCATCTTTTCTTCGATCAGGACTCTTACTTTGTCCAAAACCTCTCTACTCTGGAATTCAAACATCAATCCTTCTTCATAGTTTGTCACCAACATGAGCCAATGCTTGTCATGGTACCGTTTGCTGGTCTCAAGATGCAGGACAGATTTCCACCGAATTTTGTATTTTAGCCTTTCCTGAGGGGCACCAGGTGGTGAGTGAAAGATCATACCATGGTTGACTAATGCCAATCGACCTCCCTCAACTTGCCACCCCTTGAAGGCCACATCAGCAAACAAAAAATGGCCTGAAGGCGGCAGTGGAGTTGAGAGCATCGCAAGGCCTCTGGGAGAGCAACCCACTTCGTGAAGATCACGAGGATCAAATGCAATTGTGCTAGTTGAGTCATTGGATTTCGGTCTTTCTCCCATGTCCAAAGACATCTTTTCCTTCATCAGTCCCTTCACATTGTCCAATACCGTTTACTCCGGAACCCAAATACCAATTCTTCATCATGTTTGGTCATCAACTTGAGCCAGTACCCGCGTGAGTTTCCTTTGTTGGTTTTCAGCTTGACCAAAGATTGCCAACGGACTTTTTTCTTTAGCTTGTCCTTAGGAGTACCAAGTGGTGAGTGAAAGATTATGCCACGGCTGACCAGTGCCAATCGACCTCCCTCAATTTGCCACCCCATGAAAGCCACATCAGGGAACACAAAGGTGGTCAACGAGGATTCAGTTGAGAGCATGCTCTGGTCTCTGGAGCATTCATCTGCTTGTTGAAGATCATAAGGATCAAACGCAAATGAACGACAGGTAGATTCATTGTTAGAAGTACTATAATCTCCTTGTTCCATCATTTGTTGGCCGCGTCCCCTCTCAAGTTGCTTTCGAAGCTTTTCTTGTTTGTTTTATGCGATGTCCCCAGGAGGAGCATCGAACTGTCACAGGAACTTGCTACCGTACCAGTGCAGGCACAAGGAGTGGTTCTCGAAACAAACAAATGCCTGGCTGGTGTAAAGTACTTTCTGGTGGCTACACAAGATCTTAGATGGACTCAACGGGATGATATGCAGCAGTGACAAGGCTGACAAGTCCTGTTGAACTTACTTGGTATGGTGCTGTATGACCAAGGGCATACCGATAGCATCTGCTCACACCGGTACCGGTTTGCACAGCAGCAATAATGTCGCTGGTCCCACAAAAACAACGTAGTGCCTATGCTAATAAGAGGGGCCCAAAGAACTGTGATTGACTCGACTTGACTCACTCGACTGCTACTGCGCAAACTCGACTCGACTCGTCACTCGTCGCTCCATAATTCGATTCATCATTCATTCGAATGATTCGATTCGATTTGATCGATTCGATTCGATTCGATTCATCATTCGTTCCCCCTTGCCGGTGGGTGTTCTGTCCTTCCACGTGGAAACGCGAACTGACGTTATTTGCATTTCTTTTGGCCAAGATGAACCGAAGATGACAACGGGGCACCCCTCTTGAGATCTTGATACTGGTACTTCGCTGATACCCAGAGCAGCACAGAGATTGTACCTGTGCTTCGAACGGATACGGCCCTCTTCTCCGATTGCAAAGATCCGTAGTGCATTCTTTCTGGCTTGCGAGAAGTCTCCCTGTTGTAGCTTTCAATTGAAATCCTTGTTGGGAGAAGAAAAAAATGCTGCCGAATCTTCTATTGAACCGCGGATTCATGGCAGTGAAGCCGACGACAATTTTCAGGGCATCAACAAGGAGTTTTTCCGCTTTGATGAGTCGACAATATCTACAATCATCGACTTTGGTTGCTTTTCCCGTTGCCAGAGCGGGAAATCAAGGCCCAAAATGCCTCGCTTCTATGCAGCAACGTTTCTACTCCCCCATGACCAAAGAGGAAGAAGAAGCGGAGAAAAATCGTGTCTCTAAGTTATCCGATTTCAAAAAAGAACAGGAGCTGCGAAAACTAAATCGAGAGATTCTCAGACTCAACATGCTGAGAGGCATCAACACTGGAGAATTGTATACCATTCGTGGACGATACAAGCTCCTACTGCAAGAATATGGAGTTCCAATGATGGTCTGGTACGGTGCTGTTTGGTTGACAACTGGATCGGCACTGTTTGTGCTAGCCGAAGTGGGTGGAATGGATACCATGGCGGTGCTAGCCTATGCGGACCAATACACCGGTTTCGACATGGTTAGCAGAGTGGATCCCACATTGGGAAAATTGGGCATCATCCTGATCTTGAATGAACTGTTGGAACCAGTGAGATTACCTTTTGTGGTCTTGACAGTCAAGCCAGTGATGGATCGGCTTTTCCCACCTAAAGTATAGTACAAGGACAGGCAAAGTGCTGGCTGGTGTTGGGTTGGCAACATGGACGCACTCTACATGTAGAACCGTTTGTTCTCATTGTATCACAGAAAAAGAGAAGATAAGCCAAGATACCAACCAGAATAACTCCGCTGAACCATATTGTAGCATCAACGCCTCAACAGTAGAATGGGCAATCTTGTCCAGATAAAACGTCTCTTTGTTTCGGTCGTTTGAGATAATGCTGGATTGGTCGAGACATTTAAAAGCTGCATTATTGGAAGTGGCTAGGCTATCAGTGCATCTACAGTTGGTGGAGATCGTTGGTTCTCCAGCAAACTGGGTACAGTACCAGTCAGAAAAGGGTTGTTCGAGAGGGAGTGGTTAGGCCATCAGTGCAGGTACCACCGGTACCGTACGGTACTACCTCTACAGCTGGTGGTTTGTTCTGTAGCAAACTGGTACCAGTGTACAGCAAGCCTTTACCGCGTGCATACCTTGGGGTCCACCCCACCTGCTGCCCTTCCTGGCCCATGCCGGAAGCCAAAGCGAAACTGTAAGCTATAGTTCCTTTTTAAGTTGCTTAGCATCCTCAAGGGGACATCTGGAGTCCAAGTACCGGTACCTGCAAACCACTTGTTACTCTCTCAGTTGATCTGAGGTTTTCAAGGGAATGCTGTTGGGCAACATCCACGAGGCATCATTCCGGTGGGTGGAGCTTGGTTTTACAGGAATCACCCTCAAGCTTACTAGTATGTATACTGAGTCGGACTGACATGGTTGAAACTCTAGCTCCAAGAACTGAAAGGCACCTCATGTGGAAGACGAGGATGTTATCGGTCGTTTATGCTTTGAATGGAGTGTACGGTACAAACAAGATGGATGGCACAATGACAAGGCCAAATACACAATGGTAGGTTCTTAAATGTTTACTTCTGTGGGTACGAGAATAAGCATGGCAGGCCTGCCCTTCGTTGTTGCTCTGCTACCGTACGGTACCACAGATACTTTACGGATGATGTGTTCCAACCTCCACTTGCGTCCATCCATGAATGCACCAGCCAGCTTTAAAAGCTCGCCAGTCCGTTGTCGCTGCTCGCCAGCCCGTTGCTGCTATTGCGGTTTTTGAGAATTCCAGCCAATGCCCCAGAACATAGGACCACGGGAAGCTTGGCAGCCGGGGTACCAGGATGAGAAACGGAGGGTGCCGGGTTGATCCGATTAGCACACGTGATATGAGCCCTCTTGTCGCATTGGGGGTTGCCGCATTGACATGACTTCATCAAGCCGTAGGCATCTTTGAAACAAACACTGCAGGTTGTTGCTGGTGGCACTGCATGCTGACTATCCAGTAGATCCGATGGCATTCTCAAGGAAAACGAAGTGTCCGACTCTCCACGAGCAGAACCATCGGGACTGACCCTGCTGTTCGAGTTGGCGTCCGTCAATGTATGTTTGCTGTTATTGTCGTCGTCATCGTTGTGCTGGTCGTTTTGGAGGCTGGCTTCAATTCGTAGACTTTGGGCATCTTTTTCGGCGAGGAGCAACGATTCTCGAAGACGCTCCTTATCTTCTCGTGCCGTCTCTTGCTGCGTCACCAGTTGCTCGTGCAGATTCTTGTTTGCAGCTTGAAGCTTTTCGATGCCTTCATTGAGACTTTCCAATGTCTCTGAATTGGCTGCCGCCGACGTGACATTGACGAGCAGCTCCTGAGCCTCTCGTAGCTCTTGTTCCACTTGCTGATTGCGTTCTTTTCGAGCAACCTCGAGCGCATCTCGTTCTTCCAAGGCAGTGGTCAATTTTCGCGTTTGTTCGGTTTGATCGGCGAGCTGTCGTTTCAGATCCGTCGCCTCCTCCTGCAATTCCTTTGCCTGCTTTTGCCATTCGTCTGCTTGTTCCCGCAATTGTTTTGTTTCCTTTTGGGATCGTGCCAATTCGGTTTCGACCTGCAACAGTTTGGCCTGTCCATTTCGTGCCTGTTTGGAAATTTCTTCTTGTTCTTCGTGCAGAACTTGTGCCGCTTGCTTGGTCTGTTCGACGACGATTTTGAGTGCTTCCAACTGCGTAGCCAATCCTTCTGCCGATACTTCGGCTTGATCGGCATCGGTTCGTGCGGATGCCGCATTGGCCGCGGCGATTTTGAGTGCTTCAATCGTCCGTTCAAAGCGAAGTGCCGAGGCAGATGTTTCCTCTCGCAATGTTTCATTGGAGGCTGTCAAGGCTGCCACTTGGGCTTGTGATTCTTCCAGTTTCTAACGTTGCCAAGCAGTTGTTAAAAAAAAAAGACAATGAGTTTTGTCTGAGGAAACACAATCACGGTAGTCTCACCATACTCTCATGATCTCATGATGTGTTTGGAGAGAATTGACTTACCTGCTGAAGAATCACCAATTCCTTCGTCTTGTCCTTGGCAATGTCCGAAACAGCCTTGTCTCGATCCTTTTCGTGCTGCGCGTCATTGCTGTTTTCGTCGCCTTGGACACGCTGTCGCTTGTTGGCACCCGTCGTGACGGCGTATCCCGTTGCGACATGTTGCATGGCATCATCCAAAAAGGTTTTGAGCATGGTTCCCTTGCGGACAAAGCCACCCCACGGAGCATGTTCGGATGACAGCGCCGAATTGTTGCTATTGTTGTGAGGCGTCAAAATGCCAGCGGCAATCTGACCACCGGCAATGAGGCGGTTACGGTGTTGTTTCAGCATGGCATTGGACACTTCGAGCTGATTATTGTCGTTTTTTGCGGCAGCGTTTTGGTCGTCACTGCTTTTGCTGCCTCTTGTAGTCGACGCTCCATTTTCCTTGTCGGTTTGAGCCACAGAAGGTGCCTGCTTTCGTAATGAGTTTGAGTGCTTGTTGGAGGAGGAGGAGGACGAAGCCTTTGGCTGTTGTAGTCCTGTAGAATGTTTACTGCTGGGACCTAGCACGTTCTTCTTGCTCTTTTTGCTGGTTGTCGATGTTTTGCCACTTCGACTCGAGTGTCTCTTCCTCAGATTCACCTCCATGTTTTCATCGTTTCTGACATCGGTCTTGTGACGATGGCTACGACTGCTTTCTTCCTTCGCTTGCTGCTGCTGCTGCTGCTGCTGCTGCGAGTTGCCTTGGGAGGATGAACGAGACCGATGTGGTTGGCGCAACGTTTCATTGGTCGGACCGAAATTGTTCACAGTAGGGTCGACTCGATACGTCGTTTGTCCTTCATTGTTAGACATATTCCTTGCTTGATTTTAGGCTCCTAGTGTGCTTTGACTGCAGATGGGATCTGTATTGAAAGGAGAACAAAGCAATGCTTCCGATTGTTACGCTATTTCGAGTGACAGTCTCTTGCACCAAGCAAGAATGCAGCGGCGGTGTGACGGTTGCTTTGAGGAGAAAATGTGAGCAAGAATGAAACGTTGCACCTCACCTTACTCTGAGCCACGATCGGGATTTACAATGCAATATTATTGTTATATGTATTTGTCCACAAAGGAAAAATGCCGCTTTGATGGCTTCGATCTTTGCATCCATTCATTTTTCCGATCATTGGCTGGCATGCTGGCATAGACCAATACTAGTAGTCTGCTGTGTTGGAGCTATGTTTTCGTCTTGTTTGACTCGAAGATGTCAATGGCATGCTGCTCGGTGTTATTCCATGAATCGCATTGGTAGTCAGAAGACAGTGCGTGATCTACATCAAAATCTATTTCCCACAGGAAGCCGTTCATCGCGAGTGACTTTCCCAGTGGCAATACCAAAAGAAGAATCCAGTGATGGTATCCGTGGCCTCCAGGCAACTCAGCTTTGTACATTTCCAATAAGGCACAATGAGTGTACTGGTATCCTTCCAGCATACACAAGATTCTTCTCCACATTTGCACGGAATGGTCGCAAGAACGGCAAGCAAAGACGAAGAAAACCATCCAAATCTACTGTTCATAATGGAGCTTCGGAACGAACAGTCCGTGATACCACCAATAAGATACTGCAGCTGGGCAATGCCGCTCGAACTAGCGCCATGGATGGTGGCGAATCGATATCCAATCTCCAAAGCAAAGTGGCGTCGAAATCGTTTTGGATGCAAGACAGCAAACAAGTTTTGGAATGGTGGTCACGCAAGGGGACTGTGCAAAGTGTGGACGTGTCCTTTCGACTGTTGGATGCATTGGCAGATCTCTCGGGTCTTGCAGCATCCGATACTCAGTTGTGGTCGTCACAAATCTTACATTCCAAAGTGCTCAATCAACTGTTACGAAACTGGCTGGTGGCATGGGTGAGCGACAACAACAATATTTATCAAGACAAGGACAACGACGAGACTACTACTACTTTCATCCTACCAACACCACCAGCCATGTTGGAAACGCTGGAAATTTACAAAAGAGACAGTTATACTACAAGCAAAACGAGGCAAAAGTTTCGGCCTGATTTGGAAAGCTACCAATTGCTCATGGAAGCAGCCTCTGCACGGGCCAGTGTCCACGTACCCACTGATTTTCAGGAATCCTTGGTCCGTCATCTCATGAAACAGCAAGACGGTAATAGTAATGATAATATCCAACCAGACCTGAAAATGATGGCCCACATTCTGCATGGATGGAGTACTCAAGGAAAGGCGGTTACCCCGCAAGAACTGAACACGGTTTTGGAATTGTTGAAGGAACAACTGGACAGAAACAATACAAACGACAACCACCGTTCTAAAAACAGCAAGGAGGAACCAGTGGATCTCTTAAATCAAGCCTTGTTTGCCATGTCCTGTACCAATTCCAACAGCAAGGATTCCCGCGACGCGGAGAAAATGCTATCCGTTCTAAACTACATGGAGACGACTATGGCTTCTGCATGCGAAGACGAACACGTGGGCAGGAGCATACATCCAAATGTGGAAACATACAACCTCGTGTTGAACGCCTTTTCGCGAGCTGGAAAGGCAGCCCAAGCCGAAATGGTGCTGCGGTCAATGGTGGATCGATACATTCAGGCTCACGACAACAATCCACAGCAACAGCAAGGGGATGAAGCAATTTCAACATCGTCACGTTCAAATGACAATGAGATTAAAGCCAACGCCAAACCAATCCCTAAGAGCTTCACCATTGTCATTGCGGCATTTGGTAGATCCGAAGAAAACCATGCTGCGGAAAAGGCAGAAGGGATCCTGCGATGGCAGCAAGAGTTGAACGCTAGTGAAGGACCGCTGCAGGGCTCCCTGGCTCCCGAAACGATTACCTTCAACAATGTATTCCGAGCTTGGTCGTGGCGTCGCAGTGATATTGCAGTGGAACGGTGCGAGAGACTCCGCAAAGAAATGTACCAAAACAATTTGATTCCCGATCATCATACCTATGGCCAATCCCTCAAGGCAATTGCTTTGAGCAATTTGAAGGAGAAGGGGCGGTATGCCGTTCAAGTGTGGAGAGAAATGGAGTTTCGAGGTATCGAAGCGGATTCGTACACTCGAGAACACTTTGAAAAGTGTGTAGCTCTGTCTGCCCAACGAGAGCAGCAATCATCTGCAGGTGGACGGAACAGACAGAGATCTCAAAGGGCGGTTTCAGCGGTTGCAAGGTCGACAAGATGAAATAAGTTAGACTAGCTATGATGTAACACCAAACAAAAATGTTGTTCTCTAGGTTCCTTTCCAAACCGCCCTAGTACCTGTACTAGCTAGTATATAAACTACTACTGTATGGGATTACATGGCTATTTAAAAGTGCTTGCGGCACCATGGTTTAGCTAGTGGCTACTACTAGCTAGAGTACCTCTAGCTAGTAGTAGCTAGCCCCACGCCCCACGGAAACTGCTACAAAAGTGCGTGTAAATGGCCGGCCACAAGACAACTAAATAGACTAGAATAAATAAAAGGGGTGGCCCATTGTGGCGCGAACCGAGAAGCCGCTGCTCGTGATTTTGCATCCCCACCGTCGGGTTCGCACTTGCAAGGGTCGGAACAAGCTCATAACCTGCTTCAAGATCTTTCGAAAGAAGCAAGAAAGGAACAACCAAGAGATGGAGAGAAGCCCACAAATCCAAAGAAGCACCAACCACCTTTCTTCCACGATCCATCTAACCCAAAAAACAAGAAACAACTCAGTTTCGTCTTTTCAACACCTTCATCTATCAATTTGTGGCTAATTAATTAATTAAAATCCAACAATGGCAGAAGCAGCACTTCGAGGACTTGGACGCGCCAGTGGCGCCTTGGCAGCGGGTGCTTTCACAGTCTCGCAATGTCTGTACAATGTGGATGGAGGCGAACGAGCCGTCATGTTCGACTCGTTGCGAGGTGGTGTTCAACAGTTTGTCAGAGGCGAAGGCACCCACTTTATGATTCCTATTGTCCAACGTCCTATTGTGATGGACGTTCGTACCAAGCCTCGTGAAATTCCTTCCGTGACGGGAACCAAGGATTTGCAAATGGTCAACATTAAGCTTCGTGTGCTTTGGAGACCCATTGTGGAAGAGTTGCCACAGTTGTACCAAGAACTCGGTGTGGATTTTGACGAGCGAGTCTTGCCCAGTGTTGGGAATGAAGTGCTCAAGTCGATTGTGGCACAATACAACGCCGAAGAACTCCTCAGTAAGCGTGAGGAAGTCTCCGCTCGCATCAAGGCGGAAATGCTCAAGAGAGCCAAAATTTTCCACCTTATTTTTGACGATGTGGCCATTACACACTTGACATTTGGCCGTGAATATATGAAGGCCATTGAAATGAAGCAAGTAGCTTCGCAGGAAGCCGAACGCCAGCAGTGGGTCGTCAAGAAGGCCGAACAAGAGCGACAAGCTGTAGTCACTCGTGCCGAGGGAGAGGCCGAAGCCGCCCAGATTATTACCGATGCCATGGAAAAAACTGGCAATGCCATTATTGAGGTGCGAAGAATTGATGCGGCCAAGGAAATTGCTGGAAAACTTGCATCCTCCAGAAACATTGTCTATCTTCCCAGTGGCGGTGGCGGCTCGGGTGTTGGCGGTAGCGGTAGTAGTGGAGGCGGTGGTGCCAATCTTCTGTTGGGAATTGATACCAAATAGAAGAAAGAAATTGCTGTGATGGAAAGATAGACGGTACAGTACAGTGCACTTGAAGGAACAAAATGGATGACCTGCTTGCATGATTTTGAAGGTTTGACGCAGTTGTAGTAAACGAAGGGATGCTAAACCAAACAATTAGTTACTTGTGGAAATTCGAGTTTCTTTTTGTGGGGTCGGTTGGCCGTTGTCACAAACCTGGTCGAACGCTTTGTCTTCATCTCCAAAGGGAATTGCGGTTCCGTGACAACACACATATGGAGCAGATTCGGACAGAGCACTTCGGGCCCATTTGCCGTACCCGGTGCATAGTTCTGTCTTGTTGTTCGCATCGCAAGACCATCCTGTTTCCAACAAGAAATATTCGACGTGAAGTTGTTGCAAGTTTCAAATTCACGGTAGCTGAGTGTAAATGTGTTACTCACCGAGATACCAGTACACGTACATGTACCTATTGGCAGGAACAATGGACACGGTGAGTCTCCAGGTGCATCATGGTGCTGGTGTTCCATAAGAGCACACAGCCAGTTATACTCACTAACCCTGTACTTCTGGATGTGCTTCACACCATTCCACGATGGTAAGACACTGTGAGTCCAACCTGAGGTAGCCCTTGGTTTCATCATCCTCCAATTTCCCAGTCGCGAGAACCTCTTGTTCAACAGCGTCGGCAAAAGTGACCGGGTTTTGTGGAGGTTCAGGCCACGCTGGACATGTCCCCCGATGGTCCACGTATAGCTTGACTAAATGTGGAATGCCCCTTCGATGCCATATCAGCGTGGAAAAGGGACCAAACGCCAAGAAAGCAGTTGTAATGAGGGTGAACCAATGGAGCCCTTTCTGCCCGTAGACGTTACCAACACTTGTGGGAAGAATGAACACAAGGCCTTCATGAGCAGCATCATTGTGAAATCAATCGCAGAAGCACCAAACATCCTATTTTACATGAAACCGAGTACCATAGTCAAAGAATTCCGACTGAGAAACGGCATTCACACCACGTACAGAGGCAGGATCTTTCGTTGGCTAGTTTCATCTGCAGTGAATGCCATCGGCATCTGACTGCGGCGCGAACTGCGGAAAGCGATATGGATGGCGAGGACATCTTGATGGAAGGCAAGATTGGGGATGGGTGTCCTACGTGCCGCGGTGATGATGAGGTTGTCACCATGCACCAGGCTCAAGTCTACTACCGGGGGACAGAGGATGATCCCGTTGTCATTGACGAGTAGAAACTAAGGCTCTAGTATCCACTTGATCGTTTCCACTGAGCTTTTTTACAACTCAACGGTTTTAAGTTTTCAAATCCACGTTCCACTCCACGCTACAGTGATGACAACCAAGCTAGGTTAAGACTCTACGACTGTTGACAGGGCAGAAAGTGTTAAACCTAAGCGCTCACAGAGACGGCTACGGGTGTTCTTCAGATTCTTGGTGTGCATCAGTTAGGCGCAAAGGTGGAGGAAGCAGAGAGCACAGAAAACAAAGAGGAAATGAAACCCAAGCACCCCGAGGAGAAAAACCTCCCGGGCGAGGGGGAGGGACCGAGCGGAGAAGAAGAAGAGTGGTGTGAACCTTGCCACAGACCTCATGGCGGCTACAGAGTCACCTATGGCTTCCGCCGCTGGACGCCTTGCCCTAGCTGCGATGGGCATCAACCTTGTGGAGGCAGGAGACACGGTGGTGGAGGTTGTTGCAGCAGCGGCAGGCCGTGGCAGACTCACTACTAGCTAGGAGCACTGCGGGGGCGGGCAGAGGCTCTAATAACTCACTGAGCCATGCTATCTAATAGTGCAGCCAAGAATGGAGTAAAGTTACCAAAACTAACCAACCTTCAACTACAATTTGTCCAAAGATCCAAAGAGAGATCTAAAGATACTGATTGTGACAGAAGCCAGCAGTACCGGTACGGTACGACTACCGTCCAGCATTGGTGCGCTTTTTGAAGCTAGGAGTGAAGAAGGACGACGACGACGACGACGAAGAGAACGATAATGATCAAGAACAAGCAGAAGCACCGACCCCACCTCCTGTCGAAGCGGTGACAAAGCAAGAGACTTGTGCAACTACAAGTGAACCACCACCGTCAACACCTGCGGCGCCGCAATTCGGGGGTTTCATGTATTCCTGATCTTACTGGCGTCGTCCACTTTGTGGCCAACAAAATGCGTCTCGCAGACCAGAAATATCTTTTGGATGGCAATGACCCAAAGATGCTGATTGTGCCATGCATGACTCTAAAAGAAGCAAATGAGTGGAGAGGTGAAGGGTACCAAGCTGTGGTTTTGGCGGGCCTTCCGGACCTGACTGGTTCAGCGCCTCCCGCACGACGCCGAAAAACTCCCGGCAAGGGCTTTTGGAAGGGCAGCAATGAACACGAATGCTTTCCTCGAAAGATATGCGGCCACTCAACTCAAAAGGTGACCCCTGCACAAGAAATGCAAATGCTGGAAAAGGCTCGCATCGGTCTACAGGAGGCTGTGTTGGGTCTAGCGCACTACGCCAAGCAAATGGCGAGTGATGCGAAAAAGGGTCTCTTGGAGGGTTTGCAAGAAAGTACGATTGAAACGTTTGAGTCCATTGGAACATCTTTGCCTAAGGAAGCCCAGTTCCAAAGGCTCACGCGAATCCTGAAAAGCCTGTGTTGTTTGTCAAGTTTGGGTCCTTGCAAGAAGTGCCAAAGGACCTCCATCCTGCTCCGGATCCCGAACTTTTGTTGTCGAAGGCAGCTACGATATGGGGAAAGATGACTAATTTTGCAACGATTGCTAACGGGAGTATGGCCGACGATGAGGAGGAGGAGGATAGTTTGGGAAGTAGCAGAAGAGGTCTTCTATGAGAAATATCGCAACAGCAGCGCACCTCCAATTCCAATGGAGATTTCGGTTGTCTCTCCAGGAGACCTAGTCGAGCCCGCCGTTGGCCGTGCATGATCTGGTTTGATGATTGCCACTTGCAACACGACAACTAGCAGAGGAGTTTATGTCACTGGACAACACAACGGGGGGAACTGAAGTGTGGTGGATAGATAATT
>CAICTM010000897.1:12500-43426 GCA_903772945.1 Seminavis robusta | reverse complement strand
CATGAGACTAAAACCTGAGCTGCATGGGGATTTCGTCTGCTGGTGGTTGGTGGAGTTCCATTTCGTACCCCTGACTGTCGATTGGAAGGAGTTGTTGAGCTACCCCTACCAGAAGGGGGGGGCAGAAGCTTGCGCTGGTGGTGCCTGCCTTGCTGGGGGCGGCTGCACCGGGGGTGCCATCTGTCCTCCAGGATTGAAATGCACGGGTGGTGTTGGGCGACC
Organism: Seminavis robusta; assembly: GCA_903772945.1. Classification (NCBI taxonomy): domain Eukaryota; phylum Bacillariophyta; class Bacillariophyceae; order Naviculales; family Naviculaceae; genus Seminavis; species Seminavis robusta. The sequence continues at coordinate 43,204 of CAICTM010000897.1, read as the reverse complement.
TGGGACACTGTAATTCAATAGTTGCTGAAATGGTCCAGGGAGTTCAGTCTGAGAAAGGCCAGTTTTTGCATCTCGGATAAGATCTCTAGCTGCCAGATGAGGCTCTGTTGCAAAACGAATTGGACCCAACGATAAGAATGTTTCATGACTGCGACTTTGGTCAAAGAAGTTTTTGGCTTCCAGCACAAGTTTCCAAAGAATGAAAGGGCCATTTTCCCAGTACCAGTGGTCAGGATATGTTGCGTGCCGATTGTAATTAAGCACTTCTGTAGAAAGTGCTGCCACCAGACGATAAAGGGCACAGTTTGGTGTGAGCCAAGTCAAGAGAATTTTTCCATACCAAGTTAGGAAAAACAGAAACTCTTGATATGTGCGGGGCAGGGAAGGAGTGGGTGTTTCCAATTTGGTGTCCCCGAGGCGGCCCATTGTGATTCCCATACCACCAAACGTGTTAATTTGCTCGTAAAGACGTTTGCGATCCAGGACAGCTTGACGATCGCGGCTCATGGCCACACCTGGGCCCAACCCTTTGTGCCAGTCTGTTTGAGGGTCGTCAATGCTGTATTGAAAGCTTTGGAGTTCTTTGTGCAAGGTGGGAGAGATATTGAAACCCTGGAAAAAGGTGCTGTTGTCCGGCGAGCTGGTGAGACTTTGGATACCATTGCGGAACAGTGCCATCAGACCAGGACCCTTTGCTGATGCTTGTGCCAGTTGGGGGAGAAAACTAGGCATGCCCTGTTGGACAGGGTCAGCTGGAATGAAAGTGAAGCCCATAAGAGCACACAAAGTTGGCATGATAATGGTATACATGGCAGTGTCTTTGGAAGCCCCCGGCGTTTCCTGTGAAGGCGCTCCTGGGGGAAACCCAGGACCATAAGCTGGTTGCCGAGGCCACCAAGTTGGTGCAACAGGAGGACCTGGGGGAGCAGGAGGACGTGGTCCCCACACACTGGGATCTGGGGCTGGTCCAGCTGGGGGGCCTGGGGGGGGCGGAGCATATGTTCCCCACACACTGGGACCTGCAGCTGCAGCAGCTGGTGATCCAAAAGTAGTTGGAGGTGGAGCCGCAAATGGGTACTGGAGTCCAGGTGGTTGGTGGAAGGAGTGTGGCTGGCCTCCTGAAGGTTGCTGCATTCCTGCAAATGGTGGAACTGGTTGAGGCTGCTGTGCTGCTGTCGGCTGTTGCGCTGCCGGTGCAGGTTGCTGTACTGCGTTTGCAAGCTGCTGCCCTCCTGGTGCAGGCTGCTGCACTGCTACCAATGGTGGGATTGATGAAGGCCGCTGCACTCCGCCCTGTTGCAGTCTGCTGCACTGCTGAAAGTGGGGGGAAATGAGGAGGCTGCTGCACTCCTGCTGCAGGCTGCTGCACTGCTGTGAATGGTTGGTCCTGTGGTGGAGGCTGCTGCACTCCTGCTACAGGCTGCTGCGCTGCTGTGAATGGTTGGACCTGTGGTGGAGGCTGCTGCACTCCTGCTGCAGGCTGCTGCACTGCTGTGAAAGGTTGAACCTGTGGAGGCTGCTGCACTCCGGCTGCAGGCTGTTGCATTGCTGCAAATGGTGGGACTGGTGGAGGCTGTTTCACTCCTGCTGCAGGCTGCTGCACTGCTGCGAAAGGTTGAACCTGTGGAGGCTGCTGCACTCCTGAAGGTTGCTGTTGTGGAGCTAGGCGATTCCAGTTGGCAATGGCCCAATTTGTGCTGTGTACATCAGGTGGCTGGAAATACAGGGAATCTTGGGACAGCTCCAACATTGCTGCAGTCACACCCACGGATTCTTGCACTGTACCTCGCATGGCCGTATTCTGAGTGACCATTGTCAACAAACTGTTTTTCAAACATGTCAACATCTTATCACGCTTGTATCCCTGTTCTGGTAACGCATTTGCCTGAGCTGTCCACTTTTGAACAAAGTTGAGGATTGGTAGCATAAAATTCAATGGACTCTGCTGGGGATCTCCAGCTGCAAATGCTTGAGCCAGGAGGAGGGGGGGAATCTTGACCATAGTTACTATTGGATGCTCTCGTGCTGCTCTGGATGTTGCAAGCTTGACTGGAAGCTCACGTTGACTGGTGGGTCCATTCCTGGTGGCACGCGTAACATTGGTGATGGTAGTCAGTGCTGACACTGTGAGATTGCCGTGAGCAAAGTCAGCTAAGCGTTTGGGAACCCAAACCAGGGGGGCAACATTGGGTGCAGATGGGTCACCAACAAAGACAACAGTTTTGGACTGCCATGCCGATCCAAGCTGGTTGCACTGCTGAAATCCATAGAAAATGACAAGTTGACCACCATTAAGTCTTGCCAGGAAGTAGCAAGGGTCAGGTGGAACATTGGTGTAGCCCTTGTTGGCTAAAACAAGTAGATCTCGATTCTCTTGTTGCAAAAGATGAGTTGCATTGAGCATGTCAATAATCATAGCTCGTTCATTGAGGGCAGCTTGATTGTCATGCTCATAGATGAAGGCATCACTGGAGCACCATTGAGCAATTTGTCCTGTCTGGGATGTTGGGGCAAAGTACCTGGGAGTGGAAGCAGCTGGTGTATTTGGCGCTGCAAATGTGACTGTTGGGGCTTGTTTGGCTTGGGCTGTGGGTTCCACTGTTGTAGTGTGCTGCTCTAACGATGCTGCTGGTGTGGTGGTGCCAACTGTTTGAACAGCAGGGGCTAGAGCTGGAGGAGCTTCATCTTCAGATGAGTCTTGGTCTGCTGCTGCATCCACTGCGTCCACAGTGACAGCTGCGGGTTTTCTATCATCAAGTTCAGCCATGATTTGCAAAGGTGAAGAAAAAAAAATTTTGCGAGGGCTTTCGCAGCGGCCTGGCCTGTTGTCAAACGCAGACGCCGCAAGGGAAAGTCACAAACTTGGAACCACCGTGGGAGCTGAACAGGGGCTTCAGCTACTCTTGCAGATCACTTGAGTAGGTTCCCGATAGGTTGCGACTGTCTTGCGGTTGCTCGCTGGCCTTGCTTGAAAGATTTGGGTGCAGTGAACTTGATGGGATGTGTGGCGAGGTGGATAAGAGCTGTACTGGGGCGGGCTTCAAAATGCCAGCTTTGCTGTTTGTTTCAAAATACCTCAACTCCCTGGGGTGGGAAGTAGGGTAAAACCAAAACGTGTTTTCCCCAAGTTCCGGAAAACAATTGGGGAAACTGGGTAAACCCAAAACAGCAAGACGTTTGTAAACCCAAAACAGCAAGACGTTTCTTCTGCTTCTTCTTTTTCAACAGCCACAATGGCAATTCTCTGTCTGTCCTTGTTTCAAACAAAACGTCTACTACTGTATGCTAGCGTTCTCTTTTCTTGGATTGATCGGCAACTGCTTCAACACAACTGCTTCAACACAAGTCGATCGATCCAAGAAAAGAAAATTGTGAGGATTCTGACTGGAGGGAATGAATGCGCACCAATTACGCGCGAAGGCTCACTAGATGCCGTCGCATCAGCAACATCTCCATCCAGCCATTAGAGCTGCTTTGTACACCTTTCATGGAACATGGTACCTGGAACCGCTCGGATGCAATCTGGAGTTTGGTTGCCTTCTGTCTTCATGGAAAGACCTACACAGTGTATGTAACCAATGCAAAAGTCAGGAAGGACAGGCTGCATCGGTATATCCACCAGACTTATTATTAGCTGAGAAGCTAGCTACTGATGGGACCGTACGGTACAGGTAGCCCCTGAAGCCCTTCCATGACAATGTTCCACTTTTTGAGGCAACGCTCATCAACGCCTAATAATTCAAAGGATGTATCATTCGTTGTGCAATTCCTGGTACCGTAGCTGCATTGGGCCTGTATTGTACCGCACAGGGTACCTGAACTACACAGCCGGCACTCTCCTAGCGGTACCATGTATGTAGTTTAGGCTCATAAGAAAACAGGGTCCAATCTCTGGTGCTCGAAGAGTTGCACGGGTGTAAAAAAAGATCCAAAAAGGTAAAAGTAAGGGTTTGGGGTAATACGAAAATTTCGTTACAAGTTGAACAATTCTAAAGAGATCCAACAAATGGATCTTTGAGAATACGTTTACCCCAAGTACCATGCCTCAAAATGGATGTGCGTAGTCGCCTCATCAGTGCTGCCTGTTGTCGAAATGGAAATGGAGCCCATGATCACATAGATGCATGCTCGACCTGTTGACTATCTAGCTAGTACTGCTCTGGTCTTCAGAGTATAAGATAGCCATCGGACACATACCGGTACCTTATCTTCTTGGCGGAAGGACCAGAAGGAAATCAAAATGGCAAGCCAAGGAGCAGCCAAGAAGCGCTCCCCAGGAGGCACAGGGAAGAGCGATCCCAACAGTAGAGGACCGTCGCTGCTGTATGTGGCTGGCAACACGTACAAATGCATACCCGATGGCATGGCCAAGTGGAACCGAAAAGGAACGCTCAAGAAAGTTCACGATTGGACTCTGTTTGTGGATGTGATTCAGGGCGATGCGGATGTCATTCAAACGGTGGAATTCCATCTCGACGGATCCTTTCAGCCGCCTCTGTTTGTCTGTGCGAGCCCCGTCCATGTAGTGCTGCCGGATGGCTCTCGGGTCACGAGATTCAAGACACGTCAACAGAGTACAGGAGCCCTCGTTCCAAAGATAAGAATTGTGGGAGCGGGTGGAGCTTCTGTGGAAATTCGTCACCCCATTTCTCTTCAGAGAGGAGGCAAACGAAACAAGTCACAGAGATTCACAGATTCCGCACAAGCCCCGAAAAAGCGTCTGACCATGGTACCCATGGTAGAAAATAGATCGTTTGGCATTGAGTTGGAGCTCTCTTGTGCTCTGGGTTCCACAAGGGAAACCATTGCCCGTTCCATTACATCCCATGCGGGAGTTCCCGTGGAGGTGATTCAACAGTATCGAGATGCTCATAATCCTGTCCAAGGATGGAAGATTGTTCACGATGGCAGCATTGTCTGTAGCCGGCAAGCTCCCAACTGCAGCAAGTTTGAGCTTGTTTCGCCAGTCCTTCAAGGAACACCAGGACTGCAAACATGCAACCAGGTTCTAGAAGCCCTCCGAGTCACGTCCATGACAGACATTTTGGTCAACAAGACCATGGGCTTTCATGTGCACATCTCTGTCGAAGGCATGTCGCTAGGGGATCTCCAAAAGATTTGTCAAAATTACGTCAAATACGAAGGCGCCATGGACTTGTTCCACCCGGCATCTCGACGTACCGGAAGCTCTGCCAGTAAAAAGTACTTTCAGAGTTGCAAGGCGGCCATTGTCGCGACTCCAGGTTCCAACGTGCTGGCCGCTACCAATGGAGAACGCCATCGTGCCATTGCAGCGTGTACCACCCAAGAAGAGCTCTGTAAGCTCATGAACCCCAAGGGACGCTATTACAAGATGAATCTGCAAAACTTGGCCACGGGCCGTCAACCAACGATTGAGTTTCGACAGCATTCGGCAACCGCCAATGCGACCAAAGTCAACGCGTGGGTTCGATTTTGCATGGCATTTGTCAACAACTCGGCGCGTCTTCCGCCGCCAAAATCGTTGAAAGACAGTCGCAGTGTGCACGACGAGCTCCAGTTTCTCTTTGACTACGTCATTAAGGATCGTGCACTGCAACGATTCTTGACCGAGCGCATGGATCAACTCGCTGCTAGTGGAACAGCGACGACGACAACACACGGTGATGAACCTTGCTGTGGGGGCTGTGCTCGTGGAAGCACTTGTGAGACGAGTGCGGGACACTGATGAGAAAACACCTAATGGAGGGATCTTGTGGCATTACCTCGACCCGAACCTCTTTCATTGAGGGAAACCGAGAACCATTGCTATAGCGCAACCCTGTTTCTTGATTGCCAGAGCTGGGGCTTGTAGGGATTCCATTCCATTCCATTCCAGTTTTGTGGCTAGCCCGTACGTGTACGAGCCAATGTAGGGGTTGCAGTTGGCTGGGGCTAGCCATTGTGATATCTCCCGGAGTTCTGGGGCGGGCCAATATAGGTGGTGCTAGACGTTTCGGGAAGCCCAGCCATGCTCCTGGATCTGTGCGGTAGACGGTTTTGGATGACTGCCATCTACTACAGAATAGATTATGTAGGGCGCCCAATGTGTCTCCAATGGCTATATATGCAGCGGGACATGATGCATGAGGCAAGAGCTATCCTTTCTCGTTCCGTCAGAATCGAATCTGCCTCCGCTGCTGCACGTACGGTACGGTATAGGTATTGGTCAGCTACGGTATGACAACAAGAGAGGTACAAGGTTGCATGTAACGAAACTAGACTACCGGTATGTTGTAGGTTTGGTTTTGTAGTTTTTATTCTTTATTTTGCTATTGTGGCTCACTGGCACTTGGTTGTCTACTTTGTAATGGGCCAAACCCACCGTCATTGCCATGCACGCACGAAGCCAAATTATGAGAGAGCGCCAATCGACGACGGAGATCGAAGCGAAGCAAATTTCAAATCTAATAAGCCAGTGGGAGCTGGGAAACCAGAACCCGCTTCTTTTTCCACGTCGTGGATACTCTAACCCTACAAAAAAGCTGACGTCAGTCACCCCGTTCGTTCGGCCACGTCACCCCCAAGCCATCAGAAAACAAAGCAAAACGGCAAACATCCCATTTTCTCACTATTTATTCAGCAAAAAGAAACACCTCGTACAGTAGACTATCATGCCCCCCAAAGATGATGACGACCTAATGACCCGTTCCGAGACGGAACCAGAGTCGTTCAACAGCAGCGACAATAATGACGACCATCCCATTGAGTACACGGCGGAAGAGTTGGATGCGATTCGTCAAGTCAAGACAATGTTGATGGAAGAACACGGCATTGAAGAATCTCGCATTGGCTTGACCTTTTTGGCCGTGGCCACAATCAACACCAAACTCCGTGTGGAGGAAGCCGTCAAGAAGATGGTGAAATTTCTGGAGTTGATGGAAGGACTAGGATGTCCCGATGGCATTAGTGATGACGTGTGGAAACCAGAAGCTGTGTCCGAATTGGCCGCCTACGAACCGTGTGGACCTAATTACGATGGAACGGCCTGCATTTGGATCAACGGGGGTGGTCGCAAGGTGTCCAAAGAGCAAGAGAGAAATCATGTTCATGCTTGTATTATGCATTTTTTGGCCGTGCATGCCGATAGTAACAGTCTTCGGAACGGCATCACCATGGTCATGGATGTGAGTGTTTCTCCCCAAGGACCCAAAATTGGAAATGAAGGCCAAATTCAGGCATTTTACCAGGGATTCCCACAACGACCACAATCCATTCTCATTGCGGGCACCAACATTGTGACAAGAGTCATTGTCAATGCCAGCATCAAATTGGCCAGTCTCTTTACCAAACAAAAAGTTCTCGATCGAATAGAATTCGTGTCGGTCGAACAGGCCAAAGGCAAAATACCACTTCGAAGTGTCCCCAAGTATGTCGGAGGTCTGGGGGGTGACATTGACAGTACCGAAGAATGGGTCCATGCTCGTCTGCAAAAGTTGCCCAAGCCAGAGCTATAATCATTCTCGAGACTACTTCCTCCTTATTACAGATATATATAGATTTTACCACTCCACGTCTATGCTTATTTATAGGTTTATTTATAGCTGCAATCCATTTTGCTCGCAAGCTTTCGATTCAATGATAAAAGCAGCCAACACAAAAGCGCATGCCGTACACGCATCGAATCGTTTGTTCCCTGTAGACAAGCAATCGTAGGTCGTGCTCCTTTCGGGTCCTTTTCAAGAAGAGAAAATACGCGAAAAAGAAAAGAGATAGGGTCAGACCCCCAGACATGCTACCCCTCTAAATCCGGCCCCCCATGTGTCAGACAATTCCCATTCTTCCGAATCTAATTCTTTGCCTCTCGCTCCCCTCAAATGCGATGGAATTAGCACGTTTTGTATGTTAAAGTACTATAGTCTACTCCAAAGTGAGATGTGTGCCGAAACTTCTGCGCGCAAGACTCGGAATATTCTAATTAGACGCGCGAAATAAAGGTGGCATGCGCGTTATGCCGGCTTATTTGAAATCGATGTACCTCCATCACTTTTTGTCACCGTGGAGTAAATCGAAGGAAACTGACCATGAGATTGGAGGACGGCGGCTGACACAATGACAGATCAACCAAAGCACTATGGACCACACCAGCACGGATTCATCAAGAAAGTTAGAGCTGACATTGACAGGGATGGCAAGTCCTATTTCAAGAGTTGCAATTGGAAAGAGATATCCCCAACCGGAGGAAGATACTGCTCCACGATTTTAGACAAGAGCAACAACAAGAGGATCACTCGCGAGAGCTTCTGCATCCGCCCAACAGCAGTGTGGCTACCACACTTGCTGTTCAAGAATCATGTGCCGCATTGTCCGCACTGCAAGAAGAATGACCAAGTGAGTGTGTGCAACACCAAGACAAGATGGATTCGCACTCCCAAAGTTGTGTTTGGTGTTTCGCGCTACAAGTACTTGGATACCAAACTCTACCCATGCAACCGCTGCAGGCGTTCGTTCACTGGATTCAACAAGCAATCCATGCAGCTTGACGCAAATCTCTACAATGCATATTTCAATTTCTACCTTGGTCCCCAGTTTGCATGTGATGAGGAGGTTTACAGGCAAGTGATCGAGGACTCCATGACTCAGTCTACCGCGGAGATAGCTCGAAAGCTACAGAAGATGGCGTACGCAGCATACTATGATGACTTTATGCTCTACCTTGCCGCAGTTGGATTGGACAAAATTAGACCACGCAAGCGAACCAAAACACTTGATTCCATGATCGAACGACGCAGCCAGGAGTACGATCCACACCTAGCATATCTACAGCGGCGGAAGCAAGACAAGGAGAGGCTAGTTACTACACTTAAGCTATCTCGGTCCAGTGCAAGGAGCAGAGCAGAGGGTGATGTGGAATTTGCCAGGTTGTTGGGTCCCAAGGGTGATCGGAATGTTTATGGAATGAAGAACGTTCTCCCTGGCTTGGGCCCTGTCAAGTTGAAGAGGTTGATCGCCAATGGATTGTTGAGCATGCATGATCTAATGAGAGTTGATCCAGAACATGACACGGAGTTCGAGATACCACGAAGGCTGATTTTCCAGTGGCAAGATTGGTGTGCCCAGTACATTGGAAAATGGGATAGCGAATTCGAAAGCCTTAACACCAAAGTCGCCGACGCAGAGAAGGAACTTGAGGAGGCAACCGATGCTCTTGGGGCATATGTACCACAACATGGTGCAGCGAATCCCTTGGTTAATGGAGTTAATGGAAGCGTGGAAGCTGAAGATTCGCGTCCCTTGATGTTTCCAGAATTCAATGATGTCAACGGATACTGTGGCAAGGTTCTCTCCAAGCACCGAATCGACAGCATCGTCCTGTGTTTCTTCAAGGCGCGGCGACCATTTCAAGAGGCAAAAATGTGCTCTCTCTGTTGCACAGTCGCCAAGGTTGATTTTAATTACAAGTTAGCCAAGAAGATTCATGTTTGGACAAAGCAAGGGCAGAGTTTTCCACCATACCAATGCATCGTCACCCTCCAGAATGAAGATGGCATGACCATCTTTTGGAAGGGACTCCGTCACAGTGAGTCCATCACCGAGATAGTGGATGACTTGAAGAGGCTGCGATTGCGTTTGAACTTGAATTTGAAACGGAAGAAACTGGCAGAGGAAGCGGCCATTGCCAAGGATTTGTTTGCTGATTTCAGCTTGTACGAACCAAGGAGCTTGGAGGATGTGGAACATGAAGAAGCTGTCAAGGTCATTTATGTTGACAACTGTTGTACAGTCAGGCGGATGCTGCTTGGAGTCTTTGTGGGGGCTATTGTCTTACTCGACGTCTTTCACTGGTTGAAGAGGTTCAACGATGCCTACCACAAGCCAACCAGTAAGCAAGCAGGAATTCTTAGAGGATTGATGCACCGAGCAGTGTTCCTTGTGGAGTCATCCGAGTATGAGAGGGCCAAGGAGCATGTCACAGCAAAGAGGAAAAGGGAGCCAACAGTTAAGGAAATTCTACAAGAAGCAAAAGCGACCATTCCCAAACCACACATTCTTAGAGCCAACGTTGAAGCAGTTATCTGGTATGCTCAAGCCAAGGATGCCGAAATAGAACAGGACTTAGCTACCAGGTCACCTGATGACACACGCCCCAAGCCTGAGCGATTCTTAAAGACTGGAAGTGTTGTCCGTGATGTAATCAGGAATGCCTTCAGCCACATCGATAAGGGATGCTTGACTGATCCAGACCCTTCTTTGCGAGTCAAACTGTTTAAGCGCAACCCTGTCACTGGTGCAGTGTATGTTGCAAGGGGAACCAACACTAATGAGCAAGACAACTTGGATCTCGCTACCATATTGGCAAGGGCAACACACATTGGTAAGTATTCAACATCATGTTTGATCTCGCATGTTCCAGTGGCGGTTTGTTCCAACGAGCTTACATATTTGAATTTTATTTAGGAATCCACAGGGGCGAGAGAATACTTGGGAACTTCTTTGAAAGGAAGAACGATCGGAAAGCGGTACTGAGACTTGGCGAGGCTGACTATTTCACTTCCCAGTCAGAGAAGCTGCTTCTTATCAGGAGTTATGCCCAATCGGTTGGATTTAAAGAGCAGGACCTTCCATTCAAGGATGTCGCTGTTCCAAGATCCGGTGACAACCCAGAAGAGTTCCTTGGATTCAAATATTGCATGCCCACTACTCTGCATGATGTGTCCAATCCTACGGATGGAGATGGTAGAGATCGCTCACTTCGTACAGAAGACGATGATGAGGAGAACCTTCCTGGTTATGAGAACGTCCATGCAGCTAACGAAAACAGCAACAATGACAATGATCCAGTCACTGAAGCGGTCAGCAATGCAGTTGGGGAAGATGCGGATATAGAGGTCTTTGCCTCTGAAGAAGAGTATCAGGCGTTTCTACAAGCTGCCTCTTCCACAACTGGCGAACGCTCTAATTCTAGAGATGCTGCTGCTAACCACCAAGACCAAATCAACAGCGCCGAAATTCTTAAAGAAATAGATATCCTGCTACCAACCGACACTACAAGGGAAAGCTCACTGGATGCCTTTAAGTGACTCACGGATGAAAAGACTTGGTTGCCACTACGTAATCCACTTTCAAGTTCACCTGAGACCGAAGTGGATCGTGAGGAAGCTTCTTTATTTGATGAGTGGAAAGGAGACTATGGGCGAAATGTCAGTACTGGACCTCGATGCTATAAGCAATTTGAAAGACGATGGAATACAGAGGTGTCACTTCGATTTAAGCGATGGAGTGAAGGAGACGATGGAGTTATCAAGATCAACAGAAAGAGCCGACTGCAACTGGAGCAATACTACGATCAACAGCGAGAGGTGCAAGCACTCGAAGCGGTGGCACCAAGAGGAGTTGATCCATACTATGACAATGTCACTGCACAGATACGTGCTAGTCGACAGCTTCTGCAACAAGCACCAACAATACATCGAGCTGCTCCCCGTGAGTTCCATGCTGGTGGAACAACTCCTTTCGGCAATCCTACTGTTTTGAATGCCGATGTTGCCGTTGGAGCACTCCAAGCGGTACGAGTACGTAATGGACAAAATGCCGTGACAACAGTTGGGAATGTGGATCACCGACTTGTTCCAATGCAGTATGTGCGACCGGTAGCAGCAGAGGAGCCACCACAACCTCTCCCACCAGTTAAAGTGTTCAGGAGCAGAGCGTTTTGCATGGTTTGTGGCCACAGAAAGAGGGAACATGCAAAGGTGGAGCGACCTGGAAAAAACTGTGTTAGAGGGTGGTGTGGCAAGTGCAATGAGCGAAAGGATTGCCATGGCGCCACTGATGGCTTTGGTCCAAGCTGTAAGAAAGCTACTCATCCAAGCAGCCACTACAAAGAATGGTTTGAATACAAACAAGTAAGTTCCTTGCTACTGTTACTGTGTCACTACTTGGATAACAAACTCCAACATTTTCTTTGCCTCTGCCTTTCAATTACCAGCGCTAACCACCTCATCAGGCCCATCCATGCTCAAGTCAACCAAATGCTCATGAGTCTCCAGCACTCCAAAGCCATGAAGATGGTTGACACAGCCCTCCAGGTATTCCTCAGTTTCCACTGCCAACAACTTGAAAGTGAGATTGTCATTGTAAGTCCTGTCAAACCACTGACTCCAAGCCTCCATACACTGTTTGTGCTCACTTGTGTAGCCATGGAACCTCTCTCCTGTGTACTCCAGAGCCAGCCAATACAAGCACCTCTTGAACTTGGCAGCCCTGTGAAGGAACATCTGTATGTCAATACAGTCAGCAAGCATTTCAAGCACAAGACAATACACTCAATGCTCTTCTGACTCCCCCAATATTCCATGGTGTCAATGATCTCATTCATGTCAGGAGGTACTGGCCTGGCTACTTTGGTCATGATTAGGTCTTCCAACTGGTATGGCTCAAAACAACTCACTGGTACACAATTGTAGGTGTTTCTATGGACAATTTGATGCCCTTCTGCTTGCAAGAGACATACTTCAGTTCGTAGCTGCGCCTGGTTGCCTTGAGTTCATTGTAAGGATAGACAGTAACATCCACTAGCCACTTTGAAAAGAATGGAGAAGCTTTGATCCTCATTGTTCAGTAGTTGTAGTGTTGACTTGACGGATTTTAATGACTCGACGACTCCACTCTACGTACTAGTATCTTCACTCCAATGACACGTACCTCTCTTCTTCACTTTGTGAGGCAAAATGTGGAGGGAAACGGAGGTGCGCGTGTTAAGTCCACGATGTTCCGCAAGACTCCAACGGAAGCGCAAGAGTTAGGTGTCAATATTTGAATTACTGTCTGCTTTAGTGTACTCCGACGAAATCGTTAAATCTTTGTCTTGTATAAAAATTTCAGTACTTTGGCGATAAAACCTGACTCGCTCCAAGCCCAATCGTATCTATCTATCTGCACGAAAGCAAAACTTCAAAGTTGCTTTGCTTGGCATACCGTATACGGTATCCATCATCTCAAGCTTGGGGGCACCAGAACCTTTCATCTTCCGCTGGGCTTACTGTATGTTGGGTCATCTTTGTGGTTTTGACAGCCCACGAAGGCTTCTGGGTACCTGTATATTGGTAGCAGTGAACTGGCATATATATGGGATTCAACCACTGGCTAGCTAGGCCCAGCACAGCACAGCACATCACTGCAATCCCTACATCAATTGGAAAGCCACAGCACAGCAAATCCTTGCCCATACGGTACGGCGTGTACCAGCATGGATGTCTTGTTTCGTACCGTAGTTGTAGCCGCCCCATCCCAAGCTAGCTGGAAGCTGGAACCACAGCCACACTTTGGGCGGCAACATCTCCTTCCTACTCCCACCGGCAGGCGCTTTGGACGGTGAGTTATACCATTGAACTGGGTCTTCAAACCTCTCACAGAAACAACGCTCCTAGCACCTTCTGTCGAGAAGACCGGCCGTCGCTACACGGATGAACAAGTCCAAGATGTACTTGACAGTGCCAGTGGTGGTGGTACTGGAGTCCATTACGGTACATCTACTGCAGCACGACCCCCCTTCACCAATCGTCTGAGCACAAGCATGCCCGGTCGTGCCAAGGGCGTTCCCTACTAGTATACGTGACGGACGAGTTCATGGATGCGTACCCTACTCCTTTCCAACTTTCCTATATTGAACGTTGGGTTGAGAAGGAGTACAAGGAATCCTCAATCAAGGAAGAACTGGTCTAGCGGGATTTGTGCAACCTTCGGGAGAAACATGGTCCACACAAACCTTTAGCTTTTCCGTAGTAGCTATGGCACCATGACGCGTTGGGTAGATTCTTGGGAAGCAAAACAGCACCTGTCAAGCACCAGTGGGGATACAGTAACAACTTGGTCGCATCCATGAGTAACTACAGTATTAGTTAGATCCCCATCATAAGAAAATCTTAGTCTAGCTAGTTAGTTGTCGTGTGTCAGAGCCCATGGCCTTGCCATTACGGCACGGGTGGTCTTTTTGTCTTGTTTCGTAGCTGTGGCCCATAGATCATACTACTAGTCCTAGCTAGTCTAGCTAGCTAGTAATAGACTCTCATAGACTTGATTACTGTAATCCCTCGCGGTCTGAGGTCATATCCCAGACCCAGTCACCAGTCATTGTTGCCAACCCTGCAACGGGAAGATCTGCCCACAAAGGCTTTTTTAAGCTTTTAATGTTTTAGGGTACGACATCATACACTGAAGAAAGCTGTCAAAGAACAGTCCATCCAGATGTTCGTTCCACAACATGTTCTCTTCTTGATCGTCAAGTCTCTCCCCACAATACTCTAGTACCGGTACTTCTTTTATCAAAAGCCATCATGTCCACCAACAGCACAATGATCGACTCTAATAAGGACAACAAGGAGGCAACCAAAGACAATGGCGCTACCAAAGACGACGCCAAGAAAGACCCGAAGATAGAAGACACCCAAGGAGAGACAGCAACTGCTAGTTCATCTAGTACCGATAATACTGGCAGTGCAGAAGAGAAAGGAAACCAACATGATTCGACACCCACCGCCAAGTTGGACTCTACTTCCGTTGATGCATTCCGTGCTGGAATCCAGAGTCATCTGAACCAAGCCGTTGCCGACATTGAGCCACTTCCACTGGCCCCAACAGCCCTGCACAGGGGAGCCAACCATGTGAGCATGCCACAAAGTCGACCTGGAGCCTACCATGGTGATCACGCACAGCGAGTGGAAAATCTTAATCTTGGGCTTGTGGCTGCTGGTGCAGATAGTACTGCCCCTACTCAACTCCGGTTGCCAACCACCACTGGTACATGTACCAATGGTGGCGATCATGGGCTGGCAGTGGCAAATCCGGTAGAAGAAGAAGACATGGCCATCTTGATGCACGCCAGTCCGGTTGATATGGAAGCGGGACAGCCAAGGCAAGACCAAAAGAAACAGCAGCAAAGATCTTTTATTGCTGTCATACTCTGGTTGTGTTTGGTGGCTGCCATTATTGTTGGATTTGTGGTGGGCACACAGAAGAACAAAGAACCACAGATTTTGCAATCTACGGAAACCCCTACTGTTTTTGGCTCTATGGAACCGTCCGAGGTTCCTTCCTCTGCACCCACCAGAGTTCTTGATGTCATGTTGGATAATCTGCCGGATTACACCTTGGCCAGCATCAACAATGGCAGTCACACTCCACAGTGGAGAGCATGGAACTGGCTTGCCAATCACCAAAACATCACAAATCTACCGGAATGGAGAAAAATCCAGCTCTTTGCTCTTGCCACTTTCTTCTACTAATTCCAAGGAGAAAACTGGTGGCAACCAATTAGAGAAAGGTGGATGGATGACACAGTGGAAGAGTGCGAGTGGTATTCTTCTGGAGTTGGCGCGTTCACCTATTCAGCTGCGTATTATTTGTATGGCCACGACTTCGACTTCGAATACAGGGAACGGAAGCCAAAAATGTTCTCCTGCAATGACCATGGACAGTTTGTGTCTCTTTGGCTTGAAGACCTCAAGCTATCAGGTTTGACACCGGTGGTCCCGCCCGAGATTGAGCTGTTGACGACATTGACCACGTTTTCAATGGAAGCGAATGAAATTGACATCACGTTGGCTGATATGATGCCATCTGAATTCTACAAAATGTGCCATGTGGCTCGCGTGGAGTTGGGGAGAAATCTGTTGATTGGCCAAGTCCCTACAGAGATTGGACACTTGAATGCTGTGAAAAGAATTGACTTGGATTGGAACCTGCTGACAGGCCCAGTTCCTTCAGAGCTCGGGCAGCTAAGTGCGTTGATGCGTTTCATATTCATGCTCAATCAGGTAACAGGTCATGTCCCCTCTGAGATTGGACTACTGACAGCTTTGACAGCCTTATACTACAACCAGAACCAAGTTTCAGGCCAGCTTCCATCGGAGCTCAATCAGTTGACTGCCTTGAATATACTTTCAAGTCCGAGCAACCAGCACACAGGTCCTCTTCCATCCAAACTTGGACGACTGATTGCTTTGAATCATCTAAATGTTGTGGACAACATGTTGTCTGGTCAAATACCTTCTGAGCTGGGGCTTCTGAGCAAGACATTGTATTTGAGATTGAGTGAAAACGATTTTTCGGGCCAGCTCCCTTTGGAACTTGCACATCTGGCAGGAATCTTATATGTGGGAGGAAATTGGCTGACTGGGCAAATCCCAACTGAGTTTGGAAAGCAACTGACTGGAGAATTATTTCACTGGGTCCAAATTTAATGACTGGCTCTGTTCCTTCTGTGCTTGGACTCTTAACTGGCTTGGTACATCTGCTCCTGCCCGGAACTCAGTTGAGTGGCACCATCCCTTCTGAGTTTGGTCTCTTGACCAACATGACAATTCTTAATGTTTCTGGAAGTCAGTTTAGTCAGATTCCAACGGAAGTTGGTATGCTGACTTCATTGAAAACATTTGATGTTAGCAACAACAGGCTGACAGGAACACTTCCCCAGCAACTGAATACATCCATGGGATTGCACTTGCTCATGTATGGGAATAACTTCTCTGGAGCTGTCCCAGAGCATCTTTGTTCTGATCCGGCGTGTAATTGTGCAGCAAACATAACTCTTGTCTCCACATGCATTGACGTTGTGGAAGATCCACCAGATTGGCCTGGACGGTTTCCAACAATGGATGGTGCTGTCATGTTCAACATCTTAACTCATACACGTGCTGATGGACTGCAGTGGATCTGGCAGCAAGAGTCCAATGCCACAAACATGTATGAGACGTTGGTAGACTCTGGTCCACTGGCAAAGGCATGGCATGTCTACTCCTCCCTCCTTGCAGTTACTCCAAGGACAATGTACAGATTGATTGTGTTTAGTTTGTATGACAAGGGCTTGGAGAAATGGCTCAAGGAGGCATGGGTCACTCTGACGGCAGTGAATGAAACTGTGTTGTTTTCGTTTGGCGGTGGCATCCCTTTCTCTGAATTGTCAGTGAACGTTTTGGTTGAAGCGGATGGGTCTTTTGACATTACCAATAGTACTTTTCTCAACACCTGGGATTGAGGAGCTGGATTTCCTAAGGGAAGAGCACCTGGCCGAAGGATACTTTCATGTGCAGCCTGCGATTCGTTATGATATCCAACTGAAACACTTCTTAGTTTGTTGCATCAGGTTCTTCCTAGCTAGGGCAGCCGATTGGATCCAGAGACAAAGCCTCGAGATACTCCGTACCCGTACAAGCTCACCTGATGTCATGAATCGAATTGTTGGTAGACAAGGCGGTTTCTTTCCTTTGCGTTCCTCAAGAACGTGGCCCCTATAGGACCGTCGACCGACCCTGTTGTCGTCCCGAATGATGAATCGAATCGACTATGCGGACCATTCTCTGAGTGGGAGTGATCAAGCATCATGGTGTACTCTGAGTATTACGATGTACTCATCACCAAGCTAGCTGAATTGCTGCATACTGAATGCCGTCATAGTCTGATACCATGCACTGTAGAAGGTCTTAGCCCACATGGTTCAAAACAAATATGCTTCATGCAATACATACAAGGTGCTGGCCTGGAGTGAGCGACCCAATAAGGGCTCGGGGGAAGAATACTGGAGTTGGTGGCGTGTAGGGGCTTGAGCGAAGCTGGTATGTCGCTGTTGTGGTCTGCTAGCCGACGATGATGCATCATGTGTTGCTTCTCTTGGTGGTATCTCCATCTTTCCAATGCGATATGGACTGATCATGCCTTGCCGATACATGCATCGCTAGAGGACGAAACTGGTGCTCTCCGGGCGCTTTTGGTCTTGACGGATCGTCGTCCACCCCCAGCATGGTCGAGGAATGCGCCTCGACAGGACGGGCTGGGCTGTATCCGAGGAAGCACAGCGGTTGTCGTAGGGCGCGAGGTCCTCGTAGAACTGCGCGTCGACAACCACTACACACTGCACCACAACCAATAACTGCAAGTAAGCATTTCTCAAAACAGACCCCAAGCTAGCTCCAAGCCATACTTTGGGCAACAACTCCTTCCTACCGGCACGGTGCCTCAGCCATAATCTAATACTATTCCAAACAGCCGCACCATGCCCGGTAATCGTGGTCCAGGAGATCCCCCGAACACCATTTTTGGGACGGGTACTACGATCGTCAGCCCTCATTGCCTTGGTGGCGTTGGGCTGGGTGGATCGCCATTATCATGGAACACGGCGATGGTTTCGACATGGATAGATTGCGCGGCGAGTTTGTTTGGTTTGTTGGGACTTTTACGGCGCCAATCGTCAGCTCTTGTTGCATTTGGGGCGTCGGCCTAGGTGGATCTGCATGGCCATGGTAGTTGTGCATGCTGCGTTGGTTCTTTTATTGGATCCGTGTTTGCTTCAGTCTGGAGGTAAGTACAGTACTTATTAAAAGTCAGCCAATGAATCGATGCTCGCTTCAGAAGAACCATTGACCACTGCCCGCTTGTACCAGGTACCACCTACTGCAGCACAAACCACCTTATACCAATCCTCAGACCACGAGCTCGGGCATTCCCTACTTCGTGACCGACGAGGTGGTGAAGTACCACCTTTCCAATGAACACGACCTTTCGTACATTGAGCAATGGGTTGAGAAGGCCTATACCAGGAATCCTCAGTCAAGGAAGAATTGGGCTAGACGGGATCTGTGCAACGTTCGGGCGAAAGTTGGGAAACGAAACAACATCCGTTTGCTTTTCCGTAGTAACTATGGACACCGTACTTTAGTCATACGATTTAGTTGCTACTTTTCTTTGCCTTCTAAGCCTGACCCTTGACCCTCGATGGATTCTGTAGGTAGCTTCCCTACTCACTTCTAAACCCCCCTTTCGTGCCAAGCGTTGTCAGCGTTCGTATCTCCTTGCTTGCCAAGAAGTAACCGGCACAGACGGCCCCGTTTCGTACTTCATGGCCTCCTGGCCACTTTGGTACATACGGTCTTGCCAGGGAAAAGGGAGCCTGGGACGAGCTTCTCGGCTCAGGAATGTTGTCGCGAAAAGGGAAGAAACACTCCAAGAGAAGGGAAGAAACGCTCCAAGCTATCTACAGTAGCTGCTAGCAACCTATACTTCCGGTACCGGTACACCATGAACATGCTGACGGCACTGTACCGGTATGCACGTCAATGGCATCTCCCAGCACTGGGTTTTCCCTCCAAGCCTGCCCCAGCACTGCAATGCTTACAATGGTATCTCCCAGCACTATATGGGTGGCCCCAGCACCGAAATTTCATATGGTTGGCCCCTGCACTGGAGGAATCTACAATGTCCATATCATTCCCAACACTCCCCTCCCTCCATGGCGACGGGTGCCATGAGCCAAATCAAGACTATTAAAAATACCCACTGTCGAGAGTAAATTGTCAATACTAGCTAGCTAGTCGTGCTCGAAGAAGAGGCCATCAGATAGGAGTAAATTGGCTAGGAAGCAAATTCCCACAACCACCATGCAGTGTCGCCATGGCCGAAGCAATTTCCGAGCCGCGATCGTCCGTGGAGACATCTGGCAACGTCGAGAGTCGAGTCGTTCCTCTCAAGTGCTGCGCGATCCATCGGCACACTGTACCTTGTGATTGCCCGAGGGCATGTCTGTTGACAATATCCGACTGCAGAATGCCATATTGCGTGAGTCCATTTTTAATTTTGAATGGCCAAGCGAAGGATATATATCCTCCGTGGTGGTGGCATCTTGGGTCTTGACTGTGGCCTGTATGAAAATCATATTATTAAAGGTGAGAAGGTACCTACCCAGTAAAGAAAAGTGAGCAGAAGAAAGTTGGAGGGACAAGCTTCAATCGGTAGCAGCTTCTGTGGAGATAAAAAGCTCGGGTGTTGGACTTTGGCTGCGTCAGACCTTGAACAGGAAGTACCAAACACCACCAGGTGAACAACAGAAAAGATAACCGAGACAATATCATGGTGGCGGCTGGCCCAAAGTCGTATCCATTTACCATCAACAAACAGCAAACAAAGCTGAGTGTTCCGCTGGCTGGCTATAATACGTGGCTTGCACTTGCAAGCGCCATGCAGAAAGTGGCATGAAAAAAGGAAACCGATAAAACTGACGTCAATGGCAAACGGTACGTACTTGAGTGAAGTATTGAGTCGCTAGTGTACCAACGGGAAAAGCTGGCTAGCTAGTAGCTGAAAGCTGTCAAAGAACAGTCCAGTTGTAAACTATTTTTTTTTCATTTTATATGTTTTATGGTTTTTAGAGTGGGGAATTATCTACCGAAGCAAAGAACAGAAGAAGAAAAAAAGTTCAGAAGAAAATAAAAGAACAAAGTCGTTCTGAGATGAGATACCAAGACACAGTCCCGACGAGTGTTTTTTTCGTTCTCTTCTTGATCGAATTCAAGTATCTCCCCACAATACTAGTACTTCCATCATGTCCACCAACAGCACTATGATCGACTGTCACTCTAAGGACGACAAGGAGGCAATGGAGGAAGTCCCAACCAAAGACAATGGCGCAACCAAAGACGACGCCAAGAAAGACCCGAAGATAGAAGACACCCAAGGAGAGACAGCAACTGCTCGTTCATCTAGTACCGATAATACTGGCAGTACAGAAGAGAAAGGAAACCAACATGATTCGACACCCACCGCCAACTTGGACTCCACTTCCGTTGATGCATTCCGTGCTAGAATCCAGAGTCATCTGAACCAAGCCGTTGCCGACATTGAGCCACTTCCACTGGCCCCAACAGTGCCCAGGGGAGCCAACCGTGTGAGCATGCCACAAAGTCGACCTGGAGCCTACCATGGTGATCACTTACAGCGGGTGGAAAATCTTAATCTTGGGCTTGTGGCTGCTGGTGCCCATACTACTGCCCCTACTCAACTGCAGTTGCCCACCACCACTACTAGTACTACAAATGGTGGTGACCATGGGCTGGCAGTGGCCAATCCGGTAGAAGAAGAAGACATGGCCATCTTGATGCACGCCAGTCCGGTTGATATGGAAGCGGGACAGCCAAGGCAAGACCAAAAGAAACAGCAGCAAAGATCTTTTATTGCTGTCACACTCTGGTTGTGTTTGGTTGCTGCCATTATTGTTGGATTTGTGGTGGGCACACAGAAGAACAAAGAACCACAGATTTTGCAATCTACGGAAACCCCTACTGTTTTTGGCTCTATGGAACCGTCCGAGGTTCCTTCCTCTGCACCCACCGGAGTTCTTGATGTCATGTTGGATAATCTGCCGGATTACACCTTGGCCAGCATCAACAATGGCAGTCACACTCCACAGTGGAGAGCATGGAACTGGCTTGCCAATCACCAAAACATCACAAATCTACCGGAATGGAGAAAAATCCAGCTCTTTGCTCTTGCCACTTTCTTCTACTCATTCCAAGGAGAAAACTGGTGGCAACCGATCAGAGAAAGGTGGATGGATGACACAGTGGAAGAGTGCGAGTGGTATTCTTCTGGAGTTGGCTCGTTCACCTATTCAGCTGCGTATTATATGTATGGCCACGACTACGACTTCGAATACAGGGAACGGAAGCCAAAAACGTTCTCCTGCAATGACCATGGACAGTTTGTGTCTCTTTGGCTTGAAGACCTCAAGCTATCAGGTTTGACACCGGTGGTCCCGCCCGAGATTGAGCTGTTGACGGCATTGACCACGTTTTCAATGGAAGCTAATGAAATTGAAATCACTTTGGCTGATATGATGCCATCTGCATTCTACAAAATGCGTCATGTGGCTTACATGGAGGTGGGGAGAAATCTGTTGATTGGCCAAGTCCCTACAGAGATTGGACACTTGAATGCTGTGAAAAGAATTCACTTGGATTATAACCTGCTGACAGGCCCAGTTCCTTCAGAGCTCGGGCAGCTAAGTGCGTTGATTAGTTTCAGATTCATGCTCAATCAGGTAACAGGTCATGTCCCCTCTGAGATTGGACTACTGACAGCTTTGACAGCCTTATACTACAACCAGAACCAAGTTTCAGGCCAGCTTCCATCGGAGCTCGCTCAGTTGACTGCCTTGACTACACTTTCAAGCCCGAACAACCAGCACACAGGTCCTCTTCCATCCGAACTTGGACGACTGATTGTTTTGAAGAATCTAAATTTTGTGGACAACATGTTGTCTGGTCAAATACCTTCTGAGCTGGGGCTTCTGAGCAAGTTGAGATTGTTGTTGAGATTGAGTGAAAATGAGTTTTCGGGCCAGCTCCCTTTGGAACTTGCACATCTGACAGGAAGCTTACGTTTGGGAGGAAACTGGCTGACTGGGCAAATCCCAACTGAGTTTGGAAAAGCAACCGGCTGGAGAACTATTTCACTGGGTCCAAATTTATTGACTGGCTCTGTTCCTTCTGTGCTTGGACTCTTAACTGGCTTGGTTGAACTGCTCCTGCCCGGAACTCAGTTGAGTGGCACCATCCCTTCTGAGTTTGGTCTCTTGACCGCCATGACAAATCTTAATGTTTCTGGAAGTCAGTTTAGTGGCCAGATTCCAACGGAAGTTGGTATGCTGACTTCATTAATAACATTTGATGTTAGCAACAACAGGCTGACAGGAACACTTCCCCAGCAACTGAATACATCCATGGGATTGCACTTGCTCATGTATGGGAATAACTTCTCTGGAGCTGTCCCAGAGCATCTTTGTTCTGATCTGGCGTGTGATTGTGCAGCAAATGTAACTCTGGTCTCCACATGCATTGACGTTGTGGAAGATCCACCAGATTGGCCTGGACGGTTTCCAACAATGGATGGTGCTGTCATGTTCAACATCTTAACTGATACATATGCTGATGGACTGCAGTGGATCTGGCAGCAAGAGTCCAATGCCACAAACATGTATGAGACGTTGATCGACTCTGGTCCACTGGCAAAGGCATGGCATGTCTACTCCTCCCTCCTTGCAGTTACTCCAAGGACAATGTACAGATTGATTGTGTTTAGTTTGTATGACATTGGCTTGGTGAAATGGCGCAAGGAGGCATGGGTCACTCTGACGGCAGTGAATGAAACTGTGTTGTTTTCGTTTGGCGGTGGCATCCCTTTCTCTGAATTGTCAGTGAACGTTTTGGTTGAAGCGGATGGGTCTTTTGACATTACCAATAGTACTTTTCTCAACACCTGGGATTGAGGAGCTGGATTTCCAATGGCAAGAGCACCTGGCGGAAGGATACTTTCATGTGCAGCCTGCGATTCATTATAATATCCAACTGACAAACTTCCAGGGAACACAATGGGAGTGGCGACAGATCCCAGAAAAATACTAACGACAGGGAGGGGCGGAGCGAGAACGATGGGGACAGGATCCACGAAAGGGCCCCTCGAGGCCGGCAGCCTTGTTTTTCAAACGCTGTTCACCTGGGCAACCGTGAGCGTCAGCGCCTTGGTATTCACGTTCGAGACCTTTGGGGAAAAGCATGACATAAAGCTGCACTGTCTTTTCCCTGTCTCATCAGAATCTCTTGTCCATGAAGAACCTCATCTTTGAACATATTCGTGACCATAGTCGAAGTTCGGCGGCAGTCAGCCCAGTGGCTTTCGCGAGCTCGCACATGGAATGTACGCGGTTTTCGATCCGTCGCAAGGAAGTCCCACAAACTGTACCAGCGTCGTCCTTTTCCTTCGGGAATTGACTGTCGACCCGACGAACGCGATGTACCGGCCTCCAACAACACTACACGGGGCTCGTGGATGGAAAGAATAGAGTGGGCACTTCGCAGGGGACTGTCCCAACGCAACAACAGCGCAGGAAGAGGACGCCGTTCAGTTGCTCGTGAACGCGGCAGAAACCGACAGTGCCTACACCGGTTTCACCCTCACGACTATGAATACAACCGAGAACCAAAGCACGGTGCACCTGTTCTACAACAAGAAACTCCTCGTGGGTGTCCGCGAAACTGGCAGTTGGATGACAGTGAACTGCAATGCAGGAGTGACCAAAACGAACATGAGCGGAAGGCTGCCAGGCTGCCCAGATGAGATATGGTACCATCCTGACGCAATCGCAAATATCCTATCGTTCTCATCGATGATGGCGGTCCACTGGAGTTCCCACTCAAAAGTAGCCATCAACTTGCCCATTTCTGATTTCCCTCTGCTCTGATCAGTACTATTAAGTAAAAGTTCCTGTAATCCATTGCGGTCCCAGGTCATTATCCCATCACAGTCATTGCTGTCAACCCTCAGCTCTATTCTAATTATGCTTCGAGCTCCAAAAACTCGGAGTACTTCATAGATTGCTTAATAATTACATGTATTAATAGATGCACCTTGGCGGATGGTCTTATCCTCCTGGCCGCTAGACATACCGTACAGAGATGGTCTTGCGAGGACAGCATAAGAGCCAGGGACGAGCTTCATGGCTCAGGAATGTTGTGGCAAGAAGGGAAGCAACACCAAGCCAAAGTCAAGACATTGTACGGTGCAACCGACGCTACCGGTACACCGCGAGCATGCTGACGGCACTGTGTGCACTTCAATGGTATCCCCAGCACTGGTTCTTCCCCCAAGCTTGCCCCAGCACTGCAATGTCAGCAATGGTTCGTAGCCCCCAGCCCCCAGCACTTTTAGAGGCGACCCCAACACCGAAAGTTCTTATGGTTGGCCCCTGCACTGGAGGAATCTCAATGTGGATTCCCAGCCCTATCTACGTCTAAAGAATCTGGAATGGGTGACTGTGTACAGCCAATTCTGGAACGATTCACAAAGCTGCAGCCCACACCGTACGAAAGGCAATAACCAATGCCAACAGGAACCAAACTTTGCAATTAAATCATGGCTTCACACAAATGAAAGTGTCAATGTATTACTACGGTAGATCTTTAGGCAGTGAATACAACAGAAGTTTCGACGGCCTACATTCTCGTTGGTTCGTGCCACAAACGCCGAAGAGCAAGAGGCTCCTGGCTTAAAAGTACACTGCGCATTATAATCACAATCGTTGCTCAATGGACTAGAAATTCACTGTCTTTCTGGCAGCTCTTGCTGCCATAGTTTGGGCCAGGGGCGATTGGATAGGAACGTTGCACTCAGTCATGTTACTGCAGCCTTCATCATACCAACTCTTGATTTTGGAAACCAAAAGGTCCACAGTACTAGCATATGATGATTCTCTTCCAGGCATTGGTTCAAAGAATCTAAACACCTTGATACCCACCACCAAGGCCATTTTTGATTCTATCATTTGTCCATCGCCCAATGTATGATCCAAGATTGGGTCCTTTTCCTTTGCATAATCCAAGAGGTCAGCCACTTGGATCATGAATCCACCAGAGTAGGAAGCTTCTTCCAAGTGGTATCTAAATGAGTATCTCCAGCAAGATTTGGCCTGGGGCATCCCCGACTTCAAGTAAGGTGGATTTTGGCATGACGAAAAGGTCCCTCGACAGGGCCAAGTCTTGTCGGTCCACTGTGGATCACAGGTTCCTTTGGAAAATGCATTTGGTGAATACACACGAAAGTCCCCACTTGCAATGTAGGGATGCTTTTTCAGTTCCACTGTGAATCTGGTGGCGTGAGCAGAACTATCAGCTGTGAGGGAGAACTTTGTAGACAGAACAACCGTCTTTTTGTTTGCATCAGCCTGTGCACCAGCGCCCTTGACCTTTTGATCCTTGTGATAATCTTCGTCCCACAATCGAGCCTTAATCAAGCAATCTTTGTCTTGGTTCAACCCTGCTAGGGCAAACTTCAGAGACTCTGGATTGGATTCAACAGCAGCCACCACAATCTCTTTAGTGGCCCTAAGTTCGACAGAGGCATATTGCAGAGCAAATCCATCCTTGGAGCACGCCTCCAAAACCACCTCTTTATCGCTCTTCAACTTTGGGGAAGCGAATTGAAGGGCAAGACCATCATTCGAGCATGCTGTCATTGCAAGTTGCTTGTTGTCTTTCAACGTAAACGAAGCATACTCAAGTGCCCGCCCATTTTGACGACAAGCTATTGAGACCGCTTCCTCGTCGTCTTTTATCTCCCAAGGAGCAAACTCCAATGCATCACCACAATTGTGTAGAGCAGCAATCGCAATGTCTCGATCTTCTCTGTGACATTCTAGAGCATGGTTGTATGCAGAGTTCTTCTTTCCTTTCCGTGATGCTGTAACAGCACTCATCACAAAACCTCGATCCTTTTGTAATTTCTTGGAAGCAAATTGTAGCGCATGACCATTCTGGGAACAAGCTACCAGGGCAACTTCGCGGTCGTTTTTCAATTTCAGAGAAGCAAATTGTAAGGCATTTCCATCTTGGGAACAGGCCGCAATGACTACGTCTTTTGTGTTTTGTATTCTGGGTGGCGCAAATTCCAGAACAAGTCCAGAATTGGAGCAAGCCGCTTGTGCAATCTCCGTATCTGCCTTGAATTTCCGCGAAGCATCTTTGTAGGCCCATCCATTACTCTTGCATAACGTCAATAGTTCAGCCCTAGAGTGCCTGGAAGTTTGTTCTTGTGACTTCTTGGAGATATCAGGGTTTTGTTGCCTGGGCAGAACTCTAAGAGTGCCCAGCTTCTTGGGCTTCTCCGAACATGCAGCCATGTCGCCAAGCAACTCTGCCAGATGGCTGTATCCGCCGATCTTTGCAACTTCGGAGGGAGTCTGATCTTCTCTGTTTCTTAGCGTTGGGTCAGCCCCAAATCGTACCAGCATCATCGCCACCTCTTCTGCCCCCCAAAAGGCGGCTTGGTGGAGAGCCGACCAGCGTCCGCTGGGCACGTCGTTTATGCGGGATACATTGGATGGATCGGACCATAGCCATGCCTCTACATAGTCCCAGTTTCCATGCTCGGCTTTGTCCAGGAATAGGTGGACCTCTCTTTCCCTTTCTGATGAATCGTACTGCATCCTTGGCTTTATCCCCATCCTCATCTTAGCTCTCAATAACGCATAGTAATTTTCCCCGTTATGATCCTTGGGATCTATATCTCTCGTAGTCGGCTGCATGTCTCGGTTCTTGGATATATATCGATGTTGACACCAGTCGAAGTTGTCCTTTACCTGGGCATGCAGTCTATCTGCATCGATCCTTGGGCTTTTTCTTGTAGATCTAGATCTCTCATCGTTGCTTGGTTGGTATTTACTGCAGTAAATCCGGGTTACTGGCTCCTTACTGTCCAATTACTGCCATTGTTGGCCACCTAATTACTGCAGTAAGTAATCCCATGCAGTAAGTAATCTGCCTTTGCAACAGTAATATCCAGTAAATGACAGTAAAAGCACAGTAATTAGCCTTTATTACTGCAATTACTGTAGTTTACTGCCTTCAATTGGCTTTAAATTACTGTGCATAATTACTGCTACTGAGGAATTACTGCATTACTGCCATTACTGCTCCTTTTACTGACCTCATGGCAGTAAGGAATACAGTAAATACCAACCAAGCATCGTTGGCTGCATCTCTCGGTTCTTAGATATTGACACGAGTTGAAGTTGTCCTTAGATAATCCACCTTTTTAAGAGTACTCCTAATAAACCCTGATTTTATTTAAGCTTTTATTAAATCCTTGAAGTTTCTTCAAAGTAATGTAATTATTGGATCTTTCGATCTTTCCAGTTCCCTGTTCCCTGGTCCCGAAGCTTCAATATTGAGCTTCCGTACCGGTTTCACCCTTATATGTCATAGTGCTCCGCTCGTTGGTTTGTTTGGGTTCACATTTTCAAGCAATTTACTTGGTCGAGTCATTGAAAATATTTGCACATGCCATATGCTATGCATAGAGAATTCTATTGTACACAGCAGTCACGGAGAGCTCACCGAATAGGATCCAATAGGCTTCTAGGCAACACCACCGGATCCGCCATCCTTCATTTTTAAGCAGCTGGCTGCTTTATTATAACGGGGAGGGGGTTAGAGCTAAAGGGGGTTTAGAGTAGGTAATAGATTATCTACTAGTGAAGCCGGCGAAGGCCAAGAGTCGAAATTCAGAACTAGGTTCAGTGGGATCGGGGGCAATGAGTTGAGGACCAGTATGGGGGCAACAGGGCTTGAACTTGACGAGATGTGGGTCTGCATTTAAAAAAAAATCATTTGACAGTGTAAGTCAGAGTTTTGTTTGACAGAAGCAAGGCGTTGAAAAAAAAATTGGCTTGGGGGGCAATCATGCCATCAACCGAGACAATTCCAGTTCATTTTCCGTCTGGCTAGGCGAGAAAGCACCTCGCCTTTCAGAGGCAAGTTTCCTTCGGCAAGCTCAGATCTCAATCTGGACTCTTGCATCACATAATGCCCCAATGATGAACGAGGAAGAAACTTTAAAAAGGGTCCTTTCAGGAAGCAGCCAAAAGATCAAAGGAGAATCATCTGTGGCTTGGGTTCAAAACACAGAGCCAGGGCCGGTTTAGCTGTCTGAGGTGCGTCTGTGATTCCGCTGTCGATTGAGTCTTTTGCAGATGCACGAATCCATATCCGGTCGCGTGGTCCACGGATGTGGTGACATACTTCTATCTCTGCTTTGTCGGTCGACCTGCCACTGGGTGCGTTGTCATTCCTGCTTTTGGTGACGCAGTTTGATCCAAGTCTACCATGCCCCTGTCCCGCCGTCTTGGGCCTCTTTCCCGGTTTTGGACTTCTTCCCTCTCCGTGCTCTTCGAGACGGCCGTAGTGGCTTTCCCGAACATGCAGGCTGAGCATGTGGGCATTTTGCACGATGTCAGGTGCCTTAGCCATGCGTTGCAGCTTGTGCATGCTGGGATGGCCTGTGCAGTGAGGGATGAAGAGGAGCTCGGCTGATGCTGCCTTGATCTTGTCTCCCTCGTCGGGATCCACCAAGATGGGCATGTGCGTCCGAGGAGGAGGTGGCTGTCAGAGACACGAGAGGATTTGCTACAAAACTAGCTAGCTACGTCTCCGGGTGAGATGTCGTGCAACGTTCCGTAGAAATTGGGGAAACAGCATGGTCTACACCATCCCTTTTCCGTCGTGGCTATTCATACGATGACTACGCGTGCCAGGCTTTGTCGCTGTGCAGCTGCGTGAGCTAGCTAACCACACCGTAAACCTTTGGATCGCCTGAGTCGAGTCTGCTAGAACAGCCGGTCATGGCCCACCGTACCGGTATCTCCTTGCCAATACCAGCATGGATGGTCTTGTTTCGTAACTGTAGTAGCCCATCTGGCCAGATAGTATCAAGCTCCAATGTGTGCTTTATAGCCTATCTCCTTGCTGCTACAGATCATGGTCATGCGAGGGGAACGCAGAGCTAGCTAGGGACGAGCTTAATGGCTCAGGAATGTTGTGGCGAGAAGGAAGAAAATCCAAGCTAAACTCAATACTAGATGCTAGCAACCAACAGTACATAGTGCACCGCGAACATGCTGATTGTGGGTGCGTGTTTGACCGGATGGTGCGCAATGCCAACGTGAATTCCTTCCTTCGTTTCTTAATGATACTTCACTTGTCCGACATCGAGGACAGACGACGAAAAGAGCGCACCACAAGCGGCTCCCACGACAATCACAGCCGGGACGGGTACATTGTAGAATGACACCAATCCTCCCGCAATGACAAAGACCATGGCATCGGCAGCGGTTTTCACAGCGGCAGCGTAGAGAAAGACACATCCCGATCCAATCAATCCAATCGCGGAAGCATTGACACCTTTGAGTACAACTTTGAACCAGGCCATGTGACGGATGCGGGTCCAGAACGGGACCATGGCAAAGATGAGAATGTATCCGGGTCCAAACAACCCAATCTCGGCGATAAAGGCTCCCAGCACCCCCTTGTACGTTGCTCCACAGAAACTGGAAAAGTTGAAAAGAGGACCGGGCATGGCCTGTGTCAATCCGAGACCCTGAAAGAATTGTTCGTTGGTCATCCATCCCCGTGGTACCAATTCACTCTGGAGCATGGGCAATACCACGACGCCACCACCATAAATGATGCTTCCAATGCGAAAGAACACTTCAAAGATTTGGAGATATTCATTGGTGTATCCAAGGTTGACCAGTGTGATGCTTCCCACGAATAGAACGAGCCAAAGGAGGAACATCAAAACTCCAGCGTAAATGGGGATCCCAACCTTTTTGATCAACTTGCGTTCCTTGGCGGTTCGTTCGCCACTATCGTTTGGTTTGACATTGCTGTAGTTCCCAATGGCTTTGTCTTTCAAAATGGAATAGTCCAAGTAAGCTGTCAATCCTCCCAGTATAAGGAGAGCTGGGTATACGATTTGACTGCTGGTCTTGGGGATGTGTTCATCTCCGTTGATCATGACGGCTGCGGTACATGCCAGCATGGCCAATGCAGTTCCCAGTTTGTCCAAAGTCAAGCCAAATCTATACCGGTAGTAGAGACGAGAGAACAAGGAAGAGTTTTGGTTGGTTGGTGAGAGGGCAGTATCTTGTGATAGTGGTAGTTCTGTGCTGTACTGTACTGTACTGTACTGTACTGTACTGTACTGTCTTACGCATAGAACGCCTTGAAGATGATGGACACTGCTGCCGGAGGGATTCCCAAAAGCCAAATGGGTGGACTGCTGGGATCCACGACACTGTAGAGGAACAACCCACTAATGGTAAGGATGGTAAATGCTGGTAAGCACCAAAAGAAGAATGCAATGATTCCTCCCAACGGCCCACCATGAGTGACAGCCGTACTAATGACCAACTGTGTG
Organism: Seminavis robusta; assembly: GCA_903772945.1. Lineage (NCBI taxonomy): Eukaryota > Bacillariophyta > Bacillariophyceae > Naviculales > Naviculaceae > Seminavis > Seminavis robusta. The sequence goes on along the minus strand of CAICTM010000897.1, from coordinate 12,673 downwards.
GAACTGGGGCCCGGCAAACCTTGTCCCAAGGCAAATAGTTCCATAAAGGATTCCTCATCGATCCAATTGTGTTGTAGGACCAAGTGATCTCTCAAGAGACCCACTGCAAGAAAAGAGAAGAGTTTACAGAAATTAGTGTTGAGATCCGGAATACGGTATTGTCGAAGCTTGGG